>LPNX010157358.1:246948-313335 GCA_001517045.1 Pseudotsuga menziesii
ATGCACATATCTCTTTTCCTTTTATGATTGTGTTTGCATATCAATATTTGTTAGCAACAAGAATCATTTAGATAATAATCCTACTTCATCAAATGATGAGATACAAGAAGTGTCTCCTCTTCCTTCTTGCAGAATCTACACTCTAGTGCATGATCATGGAGTTCATGATTTATTCATCAAAGTCTTTCACCAGAATCAGTTCATTCAGATCATTCAAGTGAAGATAAATACATGATTGAATATTGTTGTTCAAATTTTGTGCCTTGTCCTTTCTTGAGGGAGTATTTTCCCCATGTGGTTTTGCCTCTTTCCTCACTTTTCTGGACATGAATAATTATAAAGGGTGACCATAGCCTTGTTATTAGGCCCTATATGCACCTATATGCATCTATATTTCTAACATATCACCATAAATTCATACTTAAAGGATGGTTGCACGAGTTGGTGTTATCACCATATAAATTTCAAAGCTTACATTGGTGATTTGGTAACTTCGAGGCTTTTCTCGTTTGGTCATTCATTAAATTTTTCCAGGTTTTGAAAGTATAAGGGTTTAATGGTTCTTTGGGTAAAAGAAAGAGAGTGCTTCATTTTTTGTGTAATGTCCCCGACCCTTCGATCGACGAAGAGGACGCTACCATAACCGTAAACATCCGGGCAACTACCCCATGAAAATGAACGTACATAAAATGCTGAAATAAAATGCTTAAAGCATAAAACATGCTAAGATGCATAATCATTCATATACATAGTAGAAGTAGACATACATTCAGGCATTCAACATTTTCATCATAGTTCATTAGCCATCAAATATAATTGCAGAGACGAAATGGTCAAGAATACTCATCTTATAAAGAAGTCATCCTGCAACCAGCTACATCGCTGCAATGTTCCACCCAACCATAGGCCAGTGTGCTCCTTAATCTCTCAGCAATGTTGCCACCCCCGAGCTAGGCATGATTCCTCAAGGAATAAGGAACAAACAGGCTTACACATAGCCAAGGTACACAAATCATCCAAGCCAATACAGTAGGGTTTATCAGGTTATCAAGGAACTGGGAGAAGCTGAATGCTAAGCTAGGGAGCTCATTGAAGAGCTAAGGACACCTACACCAGAACTAGCCTGACTTCTAGGACACCCACACATTCCCAACACCAGGAAATCAGTCCCTTCTCTGCTACACAGTCCCTTGAGCCCTGACCTACCTTTCCAATGCTACCCCAGGGTTGTGGAGAAGAAAGCCAGCCCTCTAGCTCTGTCTATGTGGTTCCCATACACCAGGTTTCTCAAGCATACCCAGCCTTCAACCCCACTCCACATATTCCAAAGACCAACCACTACATACCCACAGTAAAACAAGCTATTCACAGCTGAGACAGGGAAAAACGATCCTTGAGTCGTTCTTGGCCCTATCGTGGCCAAAACGAATCAATAAGAGCCACACCAAACCCAAAAGTAACTCAAACCCACAGCAACGAACAACTTGGGGAAAACCACAGCCCCTAACTCAATAATGAAGCAATAGGACAATTACATAGCCCAAAAATGGAAGAGGAAAGTCAAGTTCTCAGCTGGGCAGGGGAAAAACATATACACAGGCCACAAAATCGGTAAGGAGAACATGCACACCTAGAAAGCGAATGGATTATCCATGGCAAATCATGGGTGACAGAGAAAATATCTCCTCAGCTCATTGCTTGGGTAAAATGATGAAGAATCCCCAACCTATGCGTGAGGAGAACAACTCCAGTCGGTGCTTGAGGAAAAACAAAATGGTTCTCTACGGGAGGATGGACAAGGATGGAATCATGGGGTAGTGGTTTCCCTGCCCACGTGAATATGGAGAGTCCGCTGGTGGAGTGGGTGTGTGGGAAATGGCTAACAATCCTGCCACCCACCACTTCCCAGCAATAACTTCCCAACTAACATCAGGTCTTTTAATGGTTGACACATGGCTTTTCCCCATAGGCTCATGGTTTAACATTTCCCCCTCCTCATCCTTAGGAAATCATGCTCTTTTCATTATTGGTGCACCATCGTAGCTGGTTGCAGGTTCATTTAATTAGAGTGCATATTTGCATGATGCCAAACTATAATGTGACGGATAGCATGATATACCATCGGTAACAATCCCAATTTCCAAAACATAACACAACCAAATCGATGGTGGGGCTTTTGCCTTTATCTCCACACCACGATTAATTACAATATATACATCATGTATATTTTAATGCAACAGGGGTCAAAACCAGGGTATTACAATCTCCTCCCCCTTGGAATAACACCGTCCTCGGTGTTCCAATATATAGGAATACATATACAATTTGCACATCCAAAATTTCAAAACTTTGCAGATCTGTCCCACGTTCAATTATTTACTTTGAACTTTCAGTACCAAGCCCTTTGGCTTCCATGAGCTTCTCCTGCTGGTTCTCAGCTTTCGGCTCATCCCCAAGTCTAGGAACTTTGTGGCTGCTACCCTCTGGATGTTCCCTCGTTGGGCAGTCCCGGCGGTAATGATGTCCTCCGCAGTTCCAACATTTCGTTGGCTGCTTCATCTTTACCTGCTCAATTTTCTTTGAGTCTTCATGCCTAGAACGTTTCTTAATGGACCGATTGGACGAATGCCCCATCATTGATCCACTTTTCTTTCCATTACGGATTGCTCCCAGAAGGCTTTTTACCTCCTTTTGCAAACAAATAGAGTCTTGCAAAATTTGGTGGTTCATCTCATTCTGCCTTTTCTGTATTTTGAGCATCTCTCCAAGATTTTCTTGGGTCTTGACAATTGTTTGGAGGAGACTTCCAGCCAAGTCCAACATCTTTTGGTCTGCTGCCATGATCAATGTGCACAACTAGATTTCACTTTTCTCACCTGTGAAATGCATCATTGAAATTCTGTTAGACCAAGCATAATATAGGCATTAAAATCAGTCAATTAATTGCCCAATCGACATGGCAATCCAAGTCTTCTCAAGGAGACTTTCATACTTTTCATGCCTTCCCAACAAGCACATGAACTCATTCATGTCCTTTCTTAGTCAGGGAGTTAACTATTCCATCATTCACAATTTATTTTAATCAAATAAACATATTATATTTTCAGCCATACATGCATTCAACAATTTTCTATTTTCACAATGCATAAGTATATATATATATATCATCAAAAAAGGAAAGAGAGAGCAGAAAGAGTTTTTCCCTTATTTGTCTTGTTCCATTCTGGAACTCACACCACCACTGTGGCTTTCATGCTCTTATCCTCTTTCACTTCACCATGAATGATGGACCAATCCTTCTTGGCCATGACACTTAGTGTCTCCAGTCTATTCCAGACCTTTCAACCATGGAGCCTCCCCACATGGTTTGTCTACAACTCTTGGCTGCTAGGGCCTTCACAGTCCCACTAGCACCTTTTTCATTATTGCTCACTTTGAGCTCTTCAGGACAGTCACATGTCCACATGCACCTCTAGGATGCCCTCATAGTCTTCGGTCCCAGCGATACCTATATTCAAACATTGAATAGATTCACATGTTTAGTTTATTCTCATCGGTTTGTCTCTAAACAAGAGTTAGAAGATTATAACCAAACCATATACACAAGTATATTCATAAGCAAGAAGTTGCAAGATAATCCAATACTTATCTGTACTGTGTGTTTCCTCTCTGGTCCACAAGGTCCCACTTTGCTTTGAAAGCCTTGGAATTGCCTATGGACTTGGATGTTAGGTCAGCATGCAGGCTGCTCCTCAACATCAAATAATTAATGTCCAGCTAGTACACCTTCACACCGACTGGGAAGGAACAAATCAGCCAAGCCAACACAGTTGGGTTTATCAAGCCATCAACAAATCACATGCACTTATATCAACAATACACTTAGATCAACAATGCACTTATCTCAACAATTCACTTATCTCAACAATAAACGACCATTTCCAGGTCCAGGATCTACTATGGATCCCCAAGCATATAACAGCCTTATTTAAGTGACATCTTCACCACATCCTTTTATACATATCAAGCACAGTCAATCCAACCTGCAGTTGGGTTTATCAGACTGTCCAGCGAAGCCAATACACAATTGGGTTTATCAGGCTGCAGGCAATCAAGCCAATACACTACTGGGTTTATCAAGCTACTCAGCCAAGCCAGCTAACAGTTGGGTTTATCAGACTGTAGGTAGTCAAGCCAACACTGTAATGTCCCCACAATATCCACAACATCCTTTTCCCTTTAGTGTACAACACCAAACTGCATATGTTTAGCCTGGCAACACAAGCAATATAAGCAAACTCATCAGCATTATTACTCTAAAACTGTAATCATGTTTCATATCATTCACTATAAAGTATTGAGACACCAGGAGTGCATCCACTCCCTAGGGTGTAATCAATATTGAAAACCCTTTCATGACTCGACATCAGGAAAAGTGTGCACCCCTTTCCGATGTGAGCCATGTAGGCCCTATTCCTACTCAAGCAATCTGTCATAATGGAAATAAAATTAAAACATGATCTGCATATGGAATTTAACAATTTGACATGCATATTCTTATCTATGGTCATAGAACACTTATCCATTTGCTGATGCAGTATTCCTTCGTTAAGGAGGAATGGGGGCTCCCTTCTCTGAGTTGACAGTCCCTCAATTTGCCATACCCAACTCCTTTTTACATTCCATATCCCACACATGTCTTACCGACATAATCTATACCATCTCACTCATGTTGCTTACCAAACATGAAGTGCAGATGGGACATTTCCAAAATGTCCAATGGAGTTTCACCCGAAACCCATTTCCAAGATAGGGGAAAACCTCCCATGAAGTTTGGCTCCTGCAAGCCATCACACATGATCTTCCTGCAATGTGTACCCTTGGCACATTCATCAAGTAGCCAAATAGTCAATCATTGTCCAACAATACAATCCAAATTTGATTGTTCCATAACCAAGCAATGGCATTAGTAATTAAATTCAATGTGAATTTGCAACTCTGTCTACTACATAAATCGATTTGCTTGGCAATGAGTGTCATAGATATTTCCATAATCTTATTCATATCTAGGGCCTCTTATGGTACCTTTGGTGCTTTCGAGCTTCGAGCTTAGCTACCCTTCCCATATGGTAAATCACGCCTGTGACTATCCACCCGAGCATTGGTTATATTGAGGTGACCTTAGTTGTTTTTCCTAGCTATCGCAAGGGGTACTTGCATAGTTTATTCTATGATTTTCCTTTCTAGGTAATAGCTAGACGACATAGTCACTTTATGCGTTGAATTTGAGGGCCGCTATAATTGGTTACGCACCTTCACTTTTAGTGTATGGGAGTCTTAGGCCTCTTCTAAGCAAGACATATCTGCTGCATTTAGGAGCTCATTTGTCCTCATTCCTTGCTTGGGTGCATTTGTTCTAGTTTATTTAGGGGAGTGCTCTGTGTTCTCTAGTTGGCCTTAGGTATCATGGTTACTTGATTCTCTTTGTAGAGTCACTATGGATAGAGTTTTGACTCCTCGCTGGTCTCTTCGGTTAGCAGGGTTATTTCCTTTTCATCCTAATTAGCCTCTTTACAAGAGGCAAAGATGTGACACCATCCCTCTTTCACGTATGGGACTTATTAGACTTTTAGGGATGAGTACTTTACCTGACACTCCAGATATTACTCCTTCCCCATCGTCTGCGGTGGGAGAGGAAGCACATGGGGCTTCTTCTACCACCACCTTATGGATCCCGGTAACTATGGTTTACACTAACTTACATGTTTCTAGTCCTTCTCGCCACGTAGGAACGAATCCGTTTGAATTCACATGGTATTCAGATCACATATCAAACTTTTCCTCGAGGCGGGTAGGTATTGAGCATCAAACCGTTCCCTTAGCTACAACTCCATTTACTTTTGGCATACTAAATGCTTCAGCCAGTATACCATCATTCATTCATGTTCCTAGTGGTAACATTAGTGTTGGACTTGTGGGAACATCTACCCCTTACACTGTATATCAATTCAAAGGTGGTCACATTCCTCCTTCTACTCCATCTGTTGGAAGAGGGGAACCATCTTTATCAGGACCTCACACTAGTGTTAATCCTTGTTCGAGTGGTGATAGATATGTGAACATTTGGGCTACAACTTATATACCATCATTTGTCCCATCGTCCTCTATTCCTATCCCTTTGAATGTGTTTTTCATGGAAAATCCTCCCCTTACTTCAAGTGGGCCCTTAAGGGGGTACGATCCCTTTGGTTATATGGTTCCCCCTTCTCAAGCAATTCCCCACATGCAAATTCTCATGCATCCTTACATGGGTTACATGGGAAGAGGTTACTATCAAAATGGTGAAGGTCGTGGCCTTTACCAGAACCCACCGTATCATAACCAATCTTTCCAGGAAACATGGAATCAAATGTCGCACCCTAGGGTACCATTTTTAGCCATGTTGAACTTTCTTGACCTATATAGACTCACGAATGACCCGATGTGTCATGATCCAGCATGGCCTCCTGTCCTCGCTAAGCTTCCTTCGAATATTCTAAAGTTTGAAGGCGAGAATGGTGAGGATCCTGGTGATCACGTTACGACTTTTCACCTATGGTTCTCTTCAAATTCATTGAATCATGATTATGTTCGATTGAGACTATTTCAACACACCCTCATGGGTCCAGCTGCAAAATGGCATATAGAGATGCCTAGGGTCACATACCTGGCCATTAATGACTTGGTCGTTGTATTCCTTAATCGCTTTCAGTTGTCGGTTTGGTACGATGTCGGTACCGAATTCTTGTTGATCTTTCAGCAAGACAAATCCACCCATATTTCCTACCATATTCAAGAGTGGCGTAGATGAAAGAGATCGATTAAGGCCAACATTCCACCATAATTCTTATTGGAATGGTTCCTTAAGTCCTTACTGCCTTATATCACAAAGGATGTTTCAACATCCAGAGTGGCGACCGAGGAATGGGCCATTTTTCAATCTCAACAATTAGACTTGATTTATGCTTAGCTTGGGATCCTTTATGAGATCATTCATGATGCACCAAGATCGAATCTGGCCCAAATTTTAAGCCTAGGTCGCATGTCGATGGCATTGTTGGCTCTGTGAGTGCGAAATTTGTAGACCGAGTGACAAACCAATTGAAAAAACTGTTTATTAATCAGTCTGCAACCTATTCCACCCAATCCTCAGATGTACATTCTGTTCATTTGACGAAACCAAATGGTAACCAACAACCTAGAGGGAACAAAAATACAAAAAAAAATCGTAAGGGTGTGAATAATGATAGAGAAAATGTTTATAATGACAAGAGCAATGACAATGTTGGTGGGGACAAGGAGACTAAACGTAAGGTCAAGTTCCCATGTAAGCTTTATGGAAGAGACCATCTGTTGCAGCTGCAACCGTTTTCCCCAAATTTCTTAAAATTTTGGGCCCCTCCTCATGATTTTGCATTGCTTGTAATCATTGGATCCTTGAACCATTTGGTTGGATTTTGTTTTCTAATGATTTTACAGATTGATTTTCAGCCTGTTCCAAAGGTTGCCTATATTTGAATTTTGTGATTGGTCGCAAATTTGAGCTGGTTTGCTAGCAAATGATAATAAATCAGATCTTTGTTCTTCAAGGCCGCTGCTTCGGAAGTAAAGCGGGTTTTAGCCGGTGCTGATTTTCTAACAGTTTTAAACACTTAATATTTTTTTTGGGCGTCATACTATGTTTGATCGGCGACTATTGTCCTTTTCTCGTCCGTCGTTGCGGCTCCCAAAGCGGCTTAGCGTCCGAAGCATAAAACCTCCCGAATTCCGATGGAGAGTTTTCCCGCCCGTGGGTCGCGTATCCTTAACCTTTTCTTTTCCGCCGTTGCGCCTGGGAAAGTCATTTGGCTTCCGATGTAAAGCCCTCCGACTTCCAACTTAGAACTTTTCCTGCCCGCATTTCGCGTGTCTTTAGCTTTTTCTCTTCCGCCGTTGCGGCTGGGAAAAGCTTTCGTCTTCCGATGTCGAAACTCTTCCGACTTCCGACATGCCTAAAGTATTTCGCAGTACCCATTCTTGTCAGAATCCGCCGTTGCGGCTGTGAATGAGCTACCCTTTCGATGTTGGTATTTTGAGCGACCGATGAGTCCTCGTTTCCTGTCGTTGGTGGTTTTTTGCAAACCCGTGGATAAACAAAATAGTGGTGTCGGTGTTTGATAAAATTCTAATAGTGGTGGTGCACCTGGCCATTTCTTTTTGGTTGGCCGTTTCAATTGGTATAATTTGCGGCTTTGTTTTATAACGCAGTCCCAATTAATGATACACTTTGTTGACTCGCAGGTGGACTCCAAAGACGTTTTCAGACTACCGCGGCGTGAAGGCATACCAGGCCGTTTGGTGGAGGTAGAGCCGAAAACAGCAAGATCGCAAGAAGAACAAATGAAGGAAAATACAAAATGATTGGTGACAAAGGAGCAGCTCTGAAAGGTCCGGCAGTTACCCAGCCAATCATGAGCATGCGTAGAAAAGATAGAGGAATATGAAGCGTTGGGGAACTGAAAGGTCATACGTTTGGGGCGCAGCCCAAGTGGTATACCGTTGTAGTTTAAATATTTCAAAATAGAACTTAGAAAGGGCCTTTTTTTTCCCTGGAAAACTTGTAAAATTTTGGCTTGTAAGAGGAACTACTTCGTTTTACAAACCAGAAAGTGAAAATTTTACCTGTTGGAGAAAGTGCTATGTGGAATGGATCAATGCGTTTAAATAACCAATGTTGAATGTGAACTATTTCGTTTTCAACTATGTCTCATTAGCTGTAAGAGTGTTCTAATTTCTTGAACCTATGTTCTTGTCTGAAGATTCTTCAGTATTTTTATGGTGTTCTTCCACTATGAGTAATGTGATGTTTTAATTGTTGATGAGCTATCTTGTCATATATACTTTTACTTCTGTTTATATGTTTGGTTATAAGAACAGCTATCTGTGATTTGCCATAACACCTGAACAGTATTGCATTACTCATGAATTAATCCAGCTCTCTAGAGATAGTTTAGTTATTTTTATTTCATTATTGCTTGTATGATTTAGATGCTTGTGAGTTCTAAGACGAGAGGTAAGAACCTGCGCATCACATTGTGAATGCTCTTTGCATCTTTATCACTCTGCATTGTTAATTAGGCACGTGCATTTCATAATTTAATTCAAAATACAAAAACTCGGTGGACCGAGCCGTAACCGGTAAAACCCTTTGTTTTGTTACTTGACCTACGGTAGTTAGACCGCAAACCGGACGGATTCCCTATACCAAACAGTCACGGGCTAGTTGGGAACGTTGACTGGGGAGAATCCCTTACTGTTGTTGCTTGCAAATTTCCGGGCCTCAACAGTTCTGGCGCTAGAAGGAGGGCCGCCATGCATGGCCGGCTGAGGAAACCCATTTTCCTGAGATTATTCCACCGGTAACATTTCTGAAAGCAGTGGGCTTCATAATCCAATTCCGGAAGAAAGAGAACATCTATATTCTACTAGCAACGAAGTTGTTAATGACTTGAGAAGACACACCAGGGCATATGTAAAGAAGATTGGAGGATTGCCAATTATCCCTGAATTGCCCAGAAGAGAATATAAAAAGAAAGATCGTCCTGTAGTAGAAGACTCAGTGTTGGTTGGAGACTGGGAAGAACTTGTAGAAACAGCCTTACAGGAAGTTGTACTACCTTTGAATCAAAAAGGCCCAGATACCCCTCACAGTTCTCCTGCTTGCACTCCTATTGGCACACCACCTCACTCTCCACCCAGACTCATGGCAGGCGTAAACGCAAATCAACCACCTAACCCACCTAATCCACCACCCGCATGGAGAGCCAGATCACCATTAAATCTAAAACCTCCGCTGCATGATTTACCTCAATCCTTTGACAAGATGTTGCCCAAGTTTGACCCAAATGAGAAAATACTAGTAGATGATCACCTACAAAGTATTTACTTGGAAATTGAAGGATTAAGGGCTGGGGAGTATGAAGATGTAGTCTGCAGACTGTTCCCGCATACCCTTAAAGGAGCTGCAGCATCATGGTACTTTGGGTTTCCTGATAACTCTATCCCTGATTGGGAAACCTTCGAAAGAGTTTTCAGAAGTAAGTATGCAACTCAGAAAACTCATGCAGCCCTTATGAAAGGGCTATGCGCCTTGAAGAAAGAAAGAAAGGAAAAGGTGCACAGTTTCACACAAAGGTTTGCAGCCTATCTCAAGAATTTTTCTGAAACAGATAAACCTTCAGACAAAGTTCTGATTGAATATTATACTTCAGCTTTAGGCCCTGATTTGGCCATGTTTGCCAAAGGTAGGGCCAAGCCTACTTTGATGGAAACCTATGAAGAGGCAGAAGTAGTGGAAGCTGAAAGAGAGAGTATTGAAGATTATCTAGAACAGTCAGGAGAGAAAGGTGCAGGAAGGAAAGCCTTATTGTTTACTAAGCATAAGGAAGAGAAATCGCCAGATTATGAAAATATGGCAAAAATGATGCAGAAGCTTTCCAACAAAATCATAGATTTGGAGAAAGAGAAGGAAACACAAAAGTTTTATAAGCCATATTATAAGAAAAGAGAGAACAACAATCAGTCTCAACCTCCTCCTCACAATACTGCATCTATGAATTTAACAGAGGTAGGCATGGACAATTTTTGCACTTTCCACCAACAGTCACACTTTGAAAAGAATTGTCCTCAATGGATAAATTCAATGACGTTAGTCATGAATCAGCTGTTGGATTCTAGATTAACAGAAGATGGAGATGAAGAGAGAAAAGAAAATACTACGTCAACAAAGGAACAAGAAGAGGAAACCATGGTTTTGTGGGATTCTGTTTCGTTATTTGATGCGGAAGAGGAAAAGAATCAGGGCTACAAGGACATTATGGAAACCAACGTGGAAACAAGGAGCTAAGGGCCAATTAAAGAAAACAGTCTCATTCTACCAAAGATCAAAAGGTTGCAAAGAAATGTAAAGAAATTTCAAAATAAATCCTTAGCCGATAAGATTCCAGAATTCACTATTACCAGCCAAGATCCTAGGCCAAAAGATACGCAGGCCAAGCCCAATGAAGAAAAGGTGACTGCTGATAAACCACACCTCATTGAGCCACAGATGGATTATGATATCGTGGAGGACATAAAGAAAATAAAGGCAAACATTTCACTGTTTGAAATGTGTAAAGTACCACATCAAAAGGAAAGATTATTGAAAGCACTTGAAGCTTCGGATGAGGGGCGGCCCACTGACAATCAACCTCAGGAAGAAGAATAAATCGGCAAAACCAGCGTTGGAGGTAAGTCTAAAAGCAAACATCCACCTTTCCTCCTCACGTTTGAAATTTTCAATAATAATGTACATAACTGCTTGGTAGACTCAGGAGCATCGGTTAATGTCATGCCAATATCAGTCTATAAAAGGATAAATGAGCAGCCCAAGCCATCTACTTGGAGAGTTGTTCAGTTGGACAGGACGGATGTCAAGGTGATTGGTGAGATGGAAGACGTCCTAGTCCGTCTGGCATCCAATGATAAAGTGTGCCAAGTCATTAATATCGTGGTGGCTGATATACCAGACGCTTACGGTCTTCTCCTGAGCAGAGATTGGTCGGCAAAACTAAATGGATATTTTGCCTCGGATTGGTCGCATCTGTGGTTGCCGTACAAAGGAATTCCGAACCAGATCAAGATCTTAAGAGAGCCTCACATGAAATACAATGTCACTTGACTGGAGGAAAAGAATGAACCAGTGGATTCTGTATTGGGAAATTATTTTATCGAATTGGAACCAGAAAATTACCAAGCAGAAGAAACCAGCAGCACATCTGACACTCAGCCTGATCTCCTTCGATTCTCACAAGCTGATGAGATTGACTGTAACATAGTACACTTAGCAGTAGGAATAGATTCACATTCAGTAGTTAGTGATTTTTGGACTTTGTTTTTTGATGGCTCTAAGACGTTAGAGGGGTCAGAGGCTGGCTGTGTCCTGATCGACCCCCAGAAGAATACACATTTTCTTTCATGTATATTAGAGTTTGAGTGTACTAATAATACAGCTGAGTACGAAGCGCTGGTGCAGGGTTTGAGGAAAGCGATTGAATTAAAGGTAAGTAATCTAAAAAATTTTGGGGATTCTGAAATTATTGTGAAACAAATCCGGAATCAAATACATTGTGTTTCCCCTCACTTGAAATCTTACCAAAATGAGGTATGGGACCTGCTTAAATGTTTTAATGCATTCAATATTATTTCAATTCCAAGACTTAAAAATGCAGCAGCTGACTTGTTGGCCACATCAGCCGCTAGGCTCGTACCCACTAATAATCGATGCTCTGTCGAATTGCTTTTCAGGCCCTCAGTACCGGATATGATCACCAACATGCGAGTGTTCGACGATGATCAGCAGATCATATAATGCTTAACAAATGATGATGTGTTCAAAGGGGCGATTATAGATGATGAAGAACATCAGGCTGAGATGAAATATGACAATTCCATCCCTAAAGGAGTCAGAACGTTGGAAAGAATGTTCGATTTAAATGAAAAGTTTAGAAGACTAACCAACGTGAAGACTCACAGCTTATCTCTACAGTTCGAGCTGATAAATTTAGGGACTGAGGCGAGTCCTAAATTTGTAAACCTTGGCAAATGTTGTTCACCAGCGGAAAGAGACAATTTCGTCAGTCTGTTTAAACAATATAAAGATGTTTTCGCTTGGACATATGAAGATTTGAAAACATACGACACCAGCATCATCAAGCATGTCGTCCCCATCAAAGCTGGCGTCAAGCTGTATCAACAACCTTTGAGGAAAATGCATCCAAAATTGGAACCATTGATTCAGAGTGAAGTGAAGAAATTATTGGATGCTAGGATCATTTTTAAAGTCAAACACTGTAAGTGGGTATCAAATCTGGTGCCGGTAAGAAAAAAATCTGGAGAAATCAGACTCTGCGTGGATTTCAGAAATTTAAACTGTGCCTCAGACAAAGATAACTATCCTGTTCCACCCATGGAGCAGCTGCTAAAAATGGTTTCAGGCTCTGAACTGTTTTCATTATTAGATAGTTTCTCTGGCTACAATCAAGTATTAGTAGCCGAAGAAGATAGATTGAAGACCACGTTCAGGACCAAATGGGGAACCTTTGCCTATAGGAGAATGCCCTTTGGGCTTATAAATGTTGGAGCAACGTTTCAGAGGGCTATGGACATAACTTTCTGCGGATTGATTGGTCGAAGTGTTGTAGTATACCTTAACAATATTACAATATTCTCGAAGATAAGAGAAGAGCACGCGTTTCACTTAAGGCAAATTTTCGAACGCTGTCGGAAATATGGCATCTCACTCAATCCTAAGAAGTGTGTGTTCGCTGTCACGGAGGGCAAGTTGCTGGGTCACATAGTTTCGAAGAAAGGAATCTCTATAGATCCAGAAAGAATTAAGGCTATTGAACAAATCCCCTTGCCCCATAATAAAAAGGGGATGCAATCATTTATGGGAACGATAAACTTCGTGCGAAGATTTGTGCCTGATTTTGCTCAGATGGTCAAGCTGTTACAGCAGATAGTAAAGCAAAATGCATTATTCAAGTGGACTGAAATTGAGAAGAGCACATTCAGCAAAATCAAAACTGTTGTTGCACATGCACCCTCCCTGAAAATCCCAGATTTTAACAAAGATTTTATCTTGTATACCTTTGCATCCGATGATTCACTAGCAACTGTGCTCACCCAAAAGGAAGATGGGGGGGATGAATTCCCAATATCCTTTATGAGTATTGGTCTACAGGGGGGCGAATTGAATTACCCAGCTTTTGATAAACAAGCTTACGCCGTATTCAAAGCAGTAAAGCAATTCAGGCCTTATATTTTAAAAAACAGAACCAAGGTGATAGTCCCCTACCCAGCTGTAAGGTCTCTTCTTGTACAGAAGGAGTTAGGAGAAAGAAGAGGCAATTGGGTAACAACTCTTCAAGAGTATGACCTTGAATTCAAGCCAGCGTCTATAGTTAAAGGACAAGGGTTGTGCAAACAAATGACTGAAAATGAAAAAAATGAAGAACACGCCATGAGAAGATGAAGCCGAATTACATGTAATGGAGGTATGTCCCTTGTTTACAGCTCCCGAGTCTTGGTATAGAGACCTTGTGCATTACCTGCAGGCAAGGTTGTTTCCAGAACATTGGAGTTCCAAGCAAAGAAGATCGCTGCGTCTTAAATCAGCCTCCTATCAACTTGTTGAAGGAGTATTATTCAGAAAGAATTATGACGGGGTTCTTCTCAGATGCTTAGAAAAGGAAGATGCGAAGAAAGTAATGTCAGAGTTGCATGACGGTCCTGCTGGGGGACATTATTCAGGAGATACTACAGCCCACAAAATCCTCAGGGCAGGTTACTATTGGCCTACGCTCTTCAAATATGCACACGCACATGTCAGGAAGTGTGATATTTGTCAAAGGTGTAGTGGGAGACAGCCTAAAGCAGCAGTACCCCTAAAGCATGTGATGATCACGGAACCATTCGAGCAATGGGGGTTGGATATCATTGGAGAAATAAAACCAAATTCCTCCCTACAACACAAGTACATTTTGACCGTGACCGATTATTTCACTCGCTGGGTCGAAGCAGTTCCGCTACGCAAGATTAATCAAGACGAGGTCATCAATTTCCTGCAGGATCACATCATGACCAGGTTTGGAGTTCCAGTTTCGTTAGTTCTTTATAATGCTACGTATTTTTCATCAATTAAATTAACTGCTTTTGCTCATGATAAAGGGATAAAATTGCACTATTCTGCTAATTACTATCCACAAGGAAATGGCCTGGCTGAATCCACTAACAAGAACCTGATTAGTATTTTAAAGAAGACTGTGATAGAAAACCAGAGGAGTTGGCACTCAGCGCTACCAAATGCCCTTTGGGCCGATAGAGTCACCCCCAAGTCTGCGATAGGAGTGTCACCGTATACCCTTGTGTATGGTAAAGAAGCCATTCTTCCCCCCAACATCATGCTACCCTCTTCCATAATAGCTCAAGAGTCCAGAGGGTCGGAGAATGAAGTTTTGCAGATGAGGATATGCAATCTTCTGAAAGCAGAAGAGGCTAGATCTAAAGCCAAGGAACGCTTTAAGCAATAGAAAGAGTTAGTAAAGAGATGGTTCGAAAAACATAAAGCTAGAACAAAAGACTTTGAATTAGGAGACTTAGTCCTCAAATGGGACCACCCCCATGATGAGAAAGGAAAGCACACTAAATTCCAGCAGTTGTGGGTAGGCCCTTTTCAGATTGTAGCAAAGCTTGGCCCTTCTACTTATAAGTTGCAAGATCTACAGGGGTGGGAAGAGAACTTACCAGTGAATGGTTTGGTTCTCAAGCCTTATTTCTCCTGAGCTTCTTTGAGTTCTTCTGTCTTGTACATAATTAATCTGTTTGGTTGTCTTATTGAGTCATGTTTTTCAGTTTGTTTTCTTGATTCCAATAAAGGGAACGAACCCGCGGTTGCATGGAGAACATCAAAATGTTTGGGAATGATCAACATTTTTGGGTCTCAGACTGTGTGTTTGTTAAAATAACTTCTTCCAGTTTAGCAGTTTTCTCAAATAAGCTCTGTGTGCATTGAAGTCCTGCTTAACCCCTGTGAAATAAACCGGATTCGAAGAGTCTGGAATACTATGTTGAGGCTCCATCCACGTCACACTTAAAATGTTCTAAGGAGCGACAGCAGAGGACCCATGGAAAGGAGCAAGGTGAACAGTATATTAAATATAAATGATCCCATGCCAAGAAACGAATCCCAAAAGGCAAATAAGAGTCAAAAACTCCTATGCAAGCATCATACATCAAAGCAGATGTTGAATCATAAGTACTAAATTGCCGAAAGATCCTCTCCGTCCGTGAGCTGAAACATGAAGTACATCGCTCACACAAAAGGGAATTATGGGATAGAGGATCCTGAATTAAAATTCAGTAAGAAAGGCATGCAGGAGGACTCATATAAAAAGGGACAAAAGTCCAGAAGCACAAAAAGTGCTAAAGTGGCATGGGAATGAGGAACAAATGAATATTTCTGTTTACCATATGCTACAGCCCTGTGGTGTCCAAGCTATCTGCTACCTAAAGACAAAAGTAATAATGAAACTCATCCTCTGGCTTCAACAGATTTATCTGGACTTGAAAATCTTGGTTTCCACTCTCCCAAATTGGACTATCATCAATGATTAAAGGTATACACGTCCGTCATTTGAGAAATCCAAATAGCTGAAAGAATTTAATAGATGCATTTGTTGTTAAACAGTCTGTCACTCAAAGAATAATCGCCCAGAGATCTAGGTTCACCAGGTAATCGCCAATTGTTGCAGCTGCAACTGTTCTCCCCAAATTTCTTAAAATTTTGGGCCCCTCCTCATGATTTAGCATTGCTTGCAATCATTGGATCCTTGAACCATTTGGTCGGATTTTGTTTTCGAATGATTTTATAGATTGATTTTCAGCCTGTTCCAGAGGTTGCCTATATTTGAATTTTGTGATTGGTCGCAAATTTGAGCTGGTTTGCTAGCAAATGATAATAAATCAGATCTTTGTTCTTCAAGGCCGCTGCTTCGGAAGTAAAGCGGGTTTTAGCGGGTGCTGATTTTCTAACAGTTTTAAACACTTAATATTTTTTTCGGGCGTCATACTATGTTTGATCGGCGACTGTTGTCCTTTTCTCGTCCATCGTTGCGGCTCCCAAAGCAGCTTAGCGTCCGAAGCATAAAACCTCCCGACTTTCGATGGAGAGTTTTCCCGCCCGCGGGTCGCGTATCCTTAACCTTTTCTTTTCCGCCGTTGCGGCTGGGAAAGTCATTTGGCTTCCGATGTAAAGCCCTCCGACTTCCGACTTAGAACTTTTCCCGCCCACATTTCGCATGTATTTAGCTTTTTCTCTTCCGCCGTTGCGGTTGGGAAAAGCTTTCATCTTCCAATGTCGAAACTCTTCCGACTTTCGACATGCCTAAAGTATTTCACAGTACCCATTCTTGTCAGAATCCACCGTTGCGGCTGTGAATGAGCTACCCTTCCGATGTTGGTATTTTGAGCGGCCGATGAGTCCTCGTTTCCTGTCATTGGTGGTTTTGTGCAAACCCGTGGATAAACAAAATAGTGGTGTCGGCGTTTGATAAAATTCTAATAGTGGTGGTGCACCTGGCCATTTCTTTTGGGTTGGCCGTTTCAATTGGTATAATTTGTGGCTTTGTTTTATAACGCAGTCCCAATTAATGATACACTTTGTTGAATCGCAGGTGGACTCAAAAGACGTTTTCAGACTACCGCGGCGTGAAGGCATACCGGGCCGTTTGGTGGAGGTAGAGCCGAAAACAGCAAGATCGCAAGAAGAACAAATGAAGGAAAAGACAAAATGATTGGTGACAAAGGAGCAGCTCTGAAAGGTCCGGCAGTTACCCAGCCAATCATGAGCATGCGCAGAAAATATAGAGGAATATGAAGCGTTGGGGAACTGAAAGGTCATACGTTTGGGGGGCAGCCCAAGCGGTCGACCGTTGTAGTTTAAATATTTCAAAACAGAACTTAGAAAGGGCTTTTTTTTCCCTGGCAAACTTGTAAACTTTTGGCTTGTAAGAGGAACTACTTCGTTTTACAAACCAGAAAGTGAAAATTTTACCTGTTGGAGAAAGTGCTATGTGGAATGAATCAATGCGTTTAAATGAGCAATGTTGAATGTGAACTATTTCGTTTTCAGCTGTGTCTCATTAGCTGTAAGAGTGTTCTAATTTCTTGAACCTATGTTCTTGTCTGAAGATTCTTCAGTATTTTTATGGTGTTCTTCCACTATGAGTAATGTGATGTTTTAATTGTTGATGAGCTATCTTGTCATGTATACTTTTACTTCTGTTTATATGTTTGGTTATAAGAACAGCTATCTGTGATTTGCCATAACACCTGAACAGTATTGCATTACTCATGAATTAATCCAGCTCTCTAGAGATAGTTTAGTTAGTTTTATTTCATTACTGTTTGTATGATTTAGATGCTTGTGAGTTCTAAGACGAGAGGTAAGAACCTGCGCATCACATTGTGAATGCTCTTTGCATCTTTATCACTCTGCATTGTTAATTAGGCACGTGCATTTCATAATTTAAGTCAAAATACAAAAACTCGGTGGACCGGGCCGTAACCGGTAAAACCCTTTGTTTTGTTACTTGACCTACGGTAGTCGGACCGCAAACCGGATGGATTCCCTATACCAAACAGTCATGGGCTAGTTGGGAACGTTGACTGGGGAGAATCCCTTACTGTTGTTGCCTGCGAATTTTTGGGCCTCAACACCATCTTACGCACTTGTGCCCTAGAATTGATGAGGACTCAAAGTGGATCGCATAGAGCCTGGCTCTGTTGATGGATCCCCTTCTGCATAATCAAAATATCACTTCGAGGACTCCAGCCACCGAGGTTGGTGGAATTCAAAACCTGTCAGCCCCTAAAAGTGGTCATGGTTGTATCAATATGATGTCAGTTATTCTTGTTGTGACATGTTCACAATATTATGGTTCGTTGCAATCGACCATGGGTAAAGAGACTCCACCTCTTGAGATCCCATTGCATATTGACAAGCCTGAGACTATACCATGCATACCAAAAGGATTCACGAAGAGCTCGACACACAATCCTAATTCCCAAGCCACCCAACACTATTCTATCGTTCAGGATTTGGGTCAGACTCCATGTGATGTTGGCCTTAGAAGTGCTTCATACTTGTCCCTCGTATAGGAATGCCTTGTTGGCTTCCTTGGGAGCTCGTGATCTAAGTAGTCCGAGTATGATCAAGTTTGAGATGGTTGATGTCCATCCTTTCTTTTCTTATCATGTGTATTTTCAAGTCCATGTGGAGTGTCTAAACAACACCATCAAACGCACAGTTATTGATGAAGGAACTTCGACATCATTCATGTTGTTATATTATTGGAAGTGTCTTGGATCTCCCTAGTTGTCCCAATATACGACTATGTTGATAGCATTTGATGGGCGCTCATTTATAACACACAACATATTCCTTCTCTTTAGGTCTAGTTGGTATGGAATATTGTGTCGGTCGAGGTCGAGGTGCTTGATGTGCCCCTTAACTACAACCTTTTGTTGGGTTGGAACTAGATTTATGACATGAAGGCAATTGTATCGTCTGTGTTCCACGTGGTATCATTTCCTCACGAAGGCATAATTGTGACTATCAATCAATTATCGTTCATTAATTCGAGTTCCTATGCCTCGTCGAGACCTACGGTCCTGGCTATTGATAATTCACATCCAGCAACTGAGAACGTTGGTGTCAAGATGTATCTGTTGCTTATGGGAACATTTTACTTTTTGTCTCCAATTTTTTCTATTGATCCCACTTTCGATGGTGCTCTATCATCTTCGATTCCATTCCTGTTTCGTACTTCGTATTTGAGTGATTCTAGGACTCTCCCTTCTCCATTTGAATCTAGTGAAGGGAACCCATCCGTTGAAATGGATATGTCATTGTCTGCAGTAAAGGGCATTTCTCAATATTCATATGAAACTACTATATAAGCTTATCTTTCCTCTTCAGGGATAGAGGAGGGATATCCCGTGCTCTCTCCCACTATAGCGGTCCACTCAACGTGCTCACATTATTATCTCAATGATACCCTTCCCCAGGATGAAGCGATTTTTGAGACCATGAGTTGTCCTGAAAGGCCTTGGGAGGACCTACATTATAGACATTCTTCCCTACCAGAGCTTGAGAGGACTGAGCATGATGAGTCCTGGTTGGCCCTAGGTGAATAAGTTGATCACCTTGTTCTCCCTTTGGACGAATATAGTCTATATGTTGAAGGGAACATGAGAGATATTTTTCCTACTATCCAAATGAATCCCCGAGAGCCTCTTGTCATTGAAGTTGAGACTTATCTGGATAGCCTAATTGTTCACTCTCGCAATCCTAATAGATTATCCATCTCACTTGCAACTTGTGTTTGAAAGAGGAAACCACCTATTGTGATTTATCATTTTGATGTTCAAAATATTGGTCGATCGTTTAAAGGTTGAGTCAATACTTCATTTGCCTCCCTCACATTCAATGACCTATGTTTGAGCCTCGAGCATCGATTGGAACTTTGTACATTAGTGTATATATTTTGGTTTTACCTACTAGAATTTCATAACTTCACTCTAGTTGTTTATCCATCTCTATGTAGTTTTTCTAGCTTTATGGGTTAATGTTACAGTGTGAGGATTTTTTTTGTGGAACAGTTTCTTCAAGTGGTAAGGGGTTGTGCCTAGTATGATCGTGCCTTCGACGGGTATATCTCTTAATTGGAACATAGGATAGGAACACATTCCTCTTTCATTTTTGCATTGTCCCGTGACTATGTCACATTGACCATAGGTATGATCCTACTTCTTATTGACATAGAAACTCCTTACTAATTATAGAAGTGTCTTTATGTAAGCGGTAGAGCTTTCCCGATCATGAGTACCCTTGTTAGATCTCATTATGCCATTTGGTGCCCATGTTGAGCTCTCTCTATAGGTCTGGGAGTCCCTTGTACTCCCACTATAACTTTGAATGGAAACCTTGTGTTCTTTCTCATCTATTAAGTTGGCTATGTCCCTTAGGGACTCCCACTTTATATCAAGCTGCAAATGCATTGCATGTGGCTACTTGTCTTATTGAGCTTAATGTCGGCTCTCTGGTTCACTTTTATAAGCCATGTTGCCCGAGCTTGTCTCATTTCTATGCAAGCCAAGCTTAATTTTTATCCTTTTCAACTTGATCACCCCTCACCCAAGAGGAAACATTCCCCCGAGTGTCCTTATCATGCATGTGCTTCCTTGCATTGAGCATAGGCATGTTCCACTGCTTGGAACTAGTTTCCTTTCCTGTGACACTTGTTTCCTATTTATTGTACTATAAGAACATTTTATTCTTTTTCAAGCTTTATAATATGAAAAAGACCAAAAAAATCAAAAAACATAAAAATGTGATATTTTCTTATATTAGCAGTCATCATGTCGCCTTTGAAAGGAGCACAGTTTATGAGTCTATTCATCATGGTTCGGGTTTCAAGTATGACATTAAGATATGTACTTGTTATTTAGAGATTTCTCCATTGAATGGTTAAGCTTCAAGTCACCATGGATCCTATGTTGATGCCTCTTGTGTCACAGAGTTGTCCTAGTTTTCACATTGATTCTATTTTTCCTAAGTGTCTCCATCCGCTTGACGCTCTTGTTTGAAGAAAGTCTTTATCCTGAGTCGTTCATTCCTCAGTTATCTTGACTTTGCATGTCTTTCATTCCCGGTACATCATATAGATGTGGTCCTACTTGGAACCTTAGGCCTACTTGCATCTATTATGCATGGGAGACACAAATGGTTACCGGTTCGTGTACATCTTATTCATCCGAGTTCTTCCAAATTATCCATCCTTGTTGTGTACCTCATGTTGGTTGATGGGGGATTCATTAATTCCCTCCTTCCATTGGATTCCATTCCATCGACTTCATATCACTTATTCTGGAATTGGGATCTAGAGTCAATTGAGTTCCTTGAGACTTGCAGTCATCAATGGAAGGTTCTCTCGCCATCAACATATTTGGGAATACATCAATGTCCCCTAATCGATGGATTCTTCAAGTGTTTGACCCCAAAACCTTTATTCGCACCTGTTGAATAAACTTGGTACCTTGACACCCATTTTCATCATTGGTAGGATGTCTCGCGTCTGTTAACGGTATACATCAATGACCAGTAATCATACGATTTTTCATCATGTTCAACCTCAACACCTCTATTCACGTGATGGGACATGTACCATTGGTGATTTGTGTAGAAGACCTCAGAGTATGGTGGAATTCCATAGATTCCACTAGCTTGATCACGACAGTACCTATGGTATTTCAATTCTCATACTAGAGAAGTGTACCTTATTATGTACCAGATGCCTTCATTCAATATAGAGACCAGACTCCATTGTGTATTGTATATAGTTGTGACCACTTATGACATATGTCTATTATGCATATTCATGGCCATTGTACATATATGTATCTGGGGCTACTATAGGTACTCTGGATCTGCAGTCATGTATATAGAGTTATCATTGTATTATGCTGACGAGTGGCTAGTTCTTCCAGTTGGATCTTCACTACTCCATTTCTAGGACTATTATAGTGTATTTCAGCCATCATTTACCCATCTAACCTCACACATTAGGGGGGATTTGTTATAACATGATGTACCAAACCTTATGCATCATGCCTTGATGGCCTTCCCATGTCCCTTTGCAGAATCATTATACCCCCCTTACTCAATATAGCCCTGATGCTTCATTTTGACCCTTAAAAAGACATTTTTGAAGATATGTGTTGGTCATCAATTATACAACTCGCGTATACGCATCTTGCACCATTACAGCCCGTGTACATTGGATTTTGTGCTCAAAAACAAAAAAAAATGGAGTTTCCTCATCAAGTAACGAATATATTGATCCTTGGCCTTCCATATGTCAGGAAAGGCTTTGATTTGACCGTCCATTTTCCTTTTGAGGGCTATATATTGATCCATTGTGAAGCGTTAGGGTTGGAGAAACTTTGGGAGTAAGGAGACTATAGAACAAATTTTCCCCATTGGCATATACTTGAGTCTGCATCCCTTTTGTCCTTGTTGATAGAACCATTTGTGTTCATCTCCCAAGCTCTCCATTACCTTTGTGAGATTGCCTTGCTATGCATGATTGAAGTGGTGAATTCCCAGGTGGAGGGACTCGGTTTCGACGAGGTGTCGACAAAGGTTGTCACATTGTATCTATGTTTTTAAATTAATAGAAATATATGTTTCTCGTCCCAATTTCATGTGCAATTCTTTATATTTGTATCCAATGGTATAGTTGCTTTATACATGTTTAAATGGATTATGCTAGAATGAATACTAACACTTAATATATTTCATGCTTGGATATATATTTGTTGTTGAGGGAAAATTGTAGGGACAGGCATTTGATCGCGATCTCAATGGTGGTCTTCTTCAAACATCTGGTTGATATTCGGTTTCTATCTCTTAGTTGTTAGTTTCTTTAATTTATGTAGCATATTTGAGAATGGATGTGATTTATGGTGTCATATTGTCTATTGTGGTCCATCCCAAACCATAGGAAGATTTTCTCCGTAACAGAGACAAAGTCCATGTCCCAGGATTTGTAATATTGTTACAATAATTTTATGACTTTTGAAGATACGTTGTTCATATGGTGACTCCATGAAGGGACAAAAGTCCTAGTCCCTTGCAGGTTTTTGAAAACACGGTTAGGTCTAGAGGTGTGCACATCCAACAATCTTGAAGGCATCTAGAAAGCTCAACTTGGTGAGTCAGTTTGACATGAGGTGTATTTCAGATTTGGTTTCAGCTCTATATTTTGCATTTCATATTGAATATTGAAGTAAAGAAACATGGAATCATCCTAAAATATTTGGGACAAAGCGTCAACTCCATGGTTTGACATGAGGTGTATTTCAGATTTGGTTTCAAGCCTATATTTTGCATTTCATTTTGAAGATTGGTGAAGTAAAGAAGCATGGCATCATCCTAAAATATTTGCGACAAAGGATCTATCCCTTTAAACGTTGCATGCATTATGAGATCTCCTCTTGAGTGTCGTTATCGAAAAGAGCATATTCGAAGGTATTATGGAGATCCTCAGTCTTATGGAGATCCTCGCAACATATTACAACTTTCATTGAGTTTCTTGCACATTTTGATTTTTCTATATGATGAAGGCTTTTATGTCTACATTCTATGAAGGCTTTTACATTTACTATCTAAGCCAGGCATGTGGTTGGTTGGATTTTGAGTTTTGGAATAAAAAGTATATTTTCATTTGAATTCATCTATTTGTTTCAAGAGAATTGGAGTGATGATAGTGAAAAGGGTGGGTTATATGTCGCACAAATCATTTTTTATACCTATTATAAGATGAATGAACGTTTGGAGGCTTTGAAGCACGCGAACATACAAATATTTTCAAGTTCCTTAGATGATCAAATATGCGATAAAGGAATTGCGATCATTGTAAAAATATATTAAAGATATATATATGATTTGCATGTTATTACCCAATGTTTCTTTCACCCCATGAGCCACTTGCATTTCATGAGGAAGATGAGTATGTTGAAGACCTTGGTAAAGTGTCTTGTGATTCCATTGAAGGCCATACACATAAAGAACAATATGATTACGAAGAGGGAAACCATAAGGAGGCTAACATTGCATACCTTCTTGGGCTTCTTTGGAAGCCATTCGGTGGTTATCATTGCAATTTTTTGGACAGGCACATGGAATGAAGTCTTTGTTGCAAAAAAATTGAGTAGCATTTCTCAGGCATATTTGACAATGGATATTGCCGAATTTTTTAAGCATATGGAGTAGTTTTTGAGTTATAACTTTGTAGATTTATTTCAACCATATATGCCATTCTCTCTTTCATTTTTTATGCATAAATTTTCAGCTGAAAACTAAATGTTGGATTTTGAATTTTGTTGAGGGAAACATGGTTTTCAAATTGCCATATTTTGCACAAAATTGCAACCATCTATTTTTATTTTTATTTTTAGTAATTGCGTATATTTTTTTTAGCTAGAGGTTATATTTTAGTTGCTGGAAATTGTATGGAACAACGTTGTATTGGATTTAGAGTCTACCGTAGTCATTTCCAACCATGAAATTGTACATATAAATTAATTTTCAAATCTGGAAATTCATCTTATACTTCATCCTCGTGCTTATTTAAAGACATTTCATTGCTGAAGCAGCCTATACCTTTACTCCTTGAAGGTGTTAATAATGTTTGTAACTCATATCAGCCTTTGGGGAGGCACTTAGAAGAGCTTTTTTCAGTTTGATGAAAGATTTCCATGTCTATTTTCATAGCCTTATTTTAGCTCTCTTCAACATTGTATTGAGACATGCTATTATCTCATAATTGTGTATTTGTTTCCATCTACATAATGTTATTCCAGTTTGAAACCATGTTATTCTAAGGATTCCAGCATGGATTGGCCTTGTGTCTAATGTATCATTGCTTCATTTATCACCAAACACAAGGAAAGAGTACATGGCTTTGAGGATACGTTAGGTTGGTTGGATTTCTTATTTGATTTTGCATAGAAAATGTATTTTCCCTATAGTAGACTAGGGTAGGATAAATAAGCTCAACACATGTGAGCATTAGTTTATTTTTGGCATTTTTAAAACCAAGTTTTTAAACTCTAAATAAATATGTAATGAGTATGTGGCATGTAGGGATATGAATTGAGCCATCCCATCACATGGTCTTGCTGCCTCTTGCATCTTTATGATACTTCTTAACAGGTCAACAATATATCTGTAAGATTCTCATGTACTCTCACAAAGAATATGTCCCCAATTGGAGCTAGTTGTTACACCTCATATTTTGAGATTCCACATTGGGTTTTCAATTGGTACATTGGAGCATCTTGATGGACTTGGGGGATCTACATCTTCATGAAGCTTCTTCTTTCCTTCATAATGGATATTTGATGAAGATATTTAGTGGAGGTTTGTCATTTTTCTATGGTGGATGATCACATTGATGGCCATTATATGGTGGATGGTTCTAGTGAATATATGTGGTTATATTGTATTGTTGGTATCACTAGGAGGAGGTGTTCTACATGATCTCCTTGGTTGAATGTGTGATGGGGACATATTTTATGTTAGATGGAGTTAAGGCTTTTTTCATTTCCTTTTTTCCTTTAGTGTTGGTGTCTTATGGTAGTGCACTTTTCCTTAGTGGGATTTCCCTAGGTGATATGATTGTGTTGTAACATTTCTAGGCATTGCTTAGGGGAGATGTGTAATAAATGATGCTAATACCTTTGTGAAGTAATATTTCATAAGTTAAAAATAGAAAAGGGGGTACTGCACATTATTGATGATCAATCTTCCCCCTAAAGTTTGACGAAATAATAATCATATAAATAATCCTTTGGTGTTGCACCCTAAGTTTCAAACTTATGGGAATCCTATAGTTGACATTATATTGTTATCATGGTGGGTTTCACTAAGAAGAAGAACTTCTAAACATGGTACAACACTTATGGAACACCCCCCACCCCTTCATTGGCACACATGTTTATGGTGATTTAATAAGTTGGTGACTAATTGAAGGTTGGGCTATGGTTTAATTAAAATAATTAGCCTTTCTGCACACATGTTGAGATTAATTTATACATTTGATGGTTAATTAAATTCTTTGGAATGCTAATTACTTGAGCACCCTTCTTCATTGTCTTGTTTTCACACATTGGAGACGTTATTTTGAAGGATATGTATGCATATTCTATGGAACACTCTTGTATAGCACAATTTCCAAGGCACGTGGAAGGAACATTGCATAAGAAAAGTGCAACTACCTTGGTAGACATCCTTAGGGTGCACCTACTTATGTCCAAGGTTTGGAAGCTAGAATTCATGGTATCATCTCAAAACACGTCTTTTATGATGAGTTGGTTATCTTGCACATGGATTTAACCTCCTTGGAACCTTTCCCTAGGGTGCACTCTACTTGGAAGTTATTGGCTTGGTCAAGGTGGTTAGCATTACATATTTATCAAGGGCACCTCTCCTCAAAGATTAATTTATCATTGGCTTGGTCAAAGTTGTTACCGATGCACATGCTTCAAGGTTTATTAACTCATTGTGTCTTGGTTTACACATGAGAAGTTATTCACTTGGTAAAGTGTGCTATGAAGATTGGTTCAAAGTTGGTTATACCCACATGTAGATTCTCTCTCATGAAGGCACTCTTATTGTTTATTAGAATGGCATATATAACAAGGGTGCACTCATCAAATTAGTTATTAGCTTGGTCAAAGAGGTTGGTTTTGCACATTTATCAAAGGTGGCTCTCCTACCCAAAGACTATTGTATTATTTCCTAGTTCAAAGATTGGGAGTTGGTCATGGCCTTACATTCTTCTAGAATGATGGTTGGACAATTCTTGAGAGCAAATTGCTTGGAAGGTATTGTTTATTAATGGTCAAACTCTAAAACATTCACCTTAAATGCTTGTTCACTTTTGTTCATTGTCTTTTCTTAAGGAGCACATCTTGGAGGAGTTATTTATCATTTCTTGAAGGTAATTTCTTGGTCAAATCACTCAACTACATAGAAGAGATGCCCTACCTTCATGGTAAATTTTGGAAGAAGTGGTTTCTAACCAACTCATTATTTTATTGTTGTTGAATTGTCTCAAAGAGTTAGATAAGAAACATTATTTTATTGTAAACAAACTTTGAGCAAAACTCTATATAAAGAGTAGCTCTTCCTCTTTCATTTTTCATGGTTGTATTTGGGAAGCTCTTTCTAATTGAGCTATTGTTGAAGATCTTAAAGGAAATGCAAGATAAGGAACACTTTGTGTAAAGTATAAATGTGTTTTCATTTAATTGATTTGTTGAGTAATTAAATTCTAAAAACTTTTCCATCAAATATGTCATGGAGGGCTATAACATATGGGATGATATTTATCATCAAGCGAATCATGTTATTGTTAAGAGGAAAGTTAATTGTTGTTTATTTCCTCTTTAAAATCCTTGTGTCTATTGTCAAAAATACATCTATGTACCTTCTTCTTCTTTGATTAATATTCGATGAAACTTATATTTATCAATATTAGACTCACCCTTGTAGATATTTGGAGGTCTTCCTTGATTAAGATTCCTCCAAAAGTAATTTCTAGTTTTTAGGGCAGCGAGATAAAATCATGTTCCTCCTTGATTAGGGATGCACAATCACACAAGAAAATATATTCTCATTGTTATCCTTGACTCCATATAACCAATGGACATGGCACTGGGCTTAGTCCACCCAACATATTTTTAAAACATATTCTACTACCACTTGATTTGCTAGAGCCACTCTCCCATTTCACTTTGAACCTAATGCCTAAGCTTTAGTAATCCTAGATTCCTAAGATAGGGAAGCCCACCTTGCGCTGGATGAGAGCTAATCAAAAGTGTAGAAGAAGGTTGGTTAGATGAAAGTGGCATCCCTCCTAGTTGCTCACAGGATAGCGTTGTTGTTGAGTCCCAATTTTGACCTATTTGTGTATATCATACGACCACTTTTTGACCCATCTTCTCCTATCCCTATCACCATTTGCTCTTCCCTTACTATCATATTTGTCATTTCCATGGTATATTTGTCCATGAACTATATAAGGTAATAGCTCATGTTTTTAAGATAATTCCCTATGATTTGACATGCATTTTGGAGTCAGGTTTACTTTAGTTGATTAACTATGGGTTTCATTGTCTTTTGTGCATTATACAGAAGTTCTTGTAGAACCCAATTACTGTCAGGTCCTATTCTATTACCGAAATTGCAGGTGCATGCTCTATTACCGGAAATGCAAGACCATATGTTTTACCACTGGAACTACAGAGGCATATATTCTACTATCAGTATTGTTGAGGATATGCTTTACTATTGAAACCACGGAGGCACATATTTTACTACCAGAACCGTAGGAAATCAATTGTGCACCTAAAAGACTTCTGGTAGTACTAACGTAGTTACCACCAAAACTCATTTTACTATTGGATTCCTACAGGTGAGATTCAGTAGTGGATTCATCGATTTGGGAACTTCTGCCTCCTTAAATTAAAAATGAAGATATAGATTTTGCTCAGTGACAGCTCGACATGGATGTCTTCCTATCTATTTGGCTTCAAGATCATCATTTTGTGTATAACTCCTTGGTCAAATGGGCAGTCAACTACCAAATTGTACGTTGGAGATTTGAGTTTCCAGCCATGATTCCATGCTTGCAGTCACAAAATCATTTGACGACTAAGTAAAATAGCTTTCTATGGGTCATGTCTATCATTCCATGTATCGATTTGTCTATATTAAACGGTGTAACTCATTTTGGTTATTTTTGTCGGTCAAGATCCATACAATGAGGATCGATGGTTTTAAAGCCAATCCTTTTGATGTAAACATTCTTTAAAGTATGGCATATATTATTTATAAAGCTAGTTAGTTGGGATAGAGCTGGAGTCAACATAATTTTGAGTAGAACTCCTATGTTGTAATTCTGAAGTCAATGATTAATGAAAGTTGATTGTTGTTAAATTCGTGAGTTGATCGTTTGAATCCCTTGCGGCACAACCCAGCCAAGAGGGGCCCCTAATCTAGATAGGTGCTACAAAAGTTAGTGAAGGTGTTTTGTTCAATTATTGTTTATTGTATGTGTGGTTATACTTTAATCAAAATTGTTGTATGAATTGATGCAAATTGGTTTATTTAGAATTGCAGTTACAGGATATATTTCATTTATAAAACTTAATCGCTTTCTTGAATATCAAAACAATTAAATCCTGCTTTATTTTCTTCTTCATGCTTTCAATATATATCTTCTTAAGTTGAGCAAGTTGGATTGATTATTGGGGGGCTCAAGAGTGTATGTGTTTTGGTATTTTGTTGGAACTACTTATGTAATGTCATTGCAGGAACTTCAGCAAGGCTTTGGGTCACTAGACTTGAAATGACAATCTGAGTGTCCAGGGTTTTGTTTATGTGCAAATAATCTTGATTTGAGTATTTAAGCTTAATCAAAGTTGCAGGAATCTAAATAGGACATTGAACAAAGCCAATTATAAGAGGACTACAAGAATTTCCTGTAATTGGTTATGTGAACAGAGATTTTTGTAGTTGGTTGTGTGAATAGAGCAAGGCTCTTATACCTATCTATTTGATCCTAAAATCAAATGATTTAGCAAAGCTACTATGTGTGTTGATGATTGATTTAAGTTATGACTTTATGCTTTGAGAATATGTAGAAGTTTTATTGAAATCAAACCAGGAACATATCATAGTATTACATGAATATTCTTTACAAGAGTAAAATATTGTTATCCAAATAAAATATATGACCTTGTCTATTTTATTGCAAACTTCTAACAATGGGTTCACTGAACAATTTATCTTCTAGCTTAGGTTTTCTTCCCTAATTCTGCATATATTTTGTTGACACCCATAAGCCTACATGTCCCGGATTGATAATTAATGATAGGTTTTCTTCCCTAATTCTGCATATATTTTGTTGACACTTTATAAGCCTACATGCCCCGGATTGATAACTAATGATTGGATTTAAGCAATTAAGTTCACCAACAATTGTTATTTTGCGACTTTAATCTCACGTGCTAGTTTGTGCATAACACTCACGGCGTGGGCTAGCTATGGAGCAAACCTCCCTCCATCGGACGGAGGAGGAGCAAAGTCAACGTTGACTTTGCTCCTCCTCCGTCCGATGGAGGGAGGTTTNAACACTCACCTCTCCTAACCTTTCAATTCTACTTCCGTAACTATTTTATATGTTCAAACATTTAATTATAAAATTACACATTAGCTAGTCGCCATAAGCAAACGATGAACGTCAGCATCTATTTTTTCTGTGTATAACATTTGTAGTGAAATGGATGTTTCTGGGGTACAATATTGGTATTATCATTGCTGAGAGCTAGATCACAATAAGCCGCCAATGCATAACTTACAAGGCACTATGAGAAGGCAGATACGAAATAAGCACAGAGTTACATTCCATGCTGAGATTCGCTAGCTCAAAATCAATGCTAGACTTGAGCGACATTGGTAGTAAGTAATGAAAAAGATTACAAACTAACAAAAAGGTAGAAAGCATCACATGAATATGTTTATCTTTGGGGTTCTGAAATCATGATGAATATGGTCTTGAGTTTCAAAGAAATGGATGAAATTCAAAATTAGTCAGTCATATCGAGCCAACAATCACCTTTTCAACTACCAAAAGCGGCAGCAGAAGAATTGTTTGTCTACAATTAAATAGAGGCCTTTACTAATTAAACTTTACTATCCAATATGTATCATAAATATATCTAAAAATATGTAATATGGTTTTGATAGTGTTAAAGCTTAACAACCTTTCTTGTATAGGTTTACTTCCTTGTTTTTACTTGATCTAATTTTGTCATTGCACTTGCATTCTTATGGTTACCACCAGCAACTTTAATTATTCACCTTGTTTCACCTTTCATTTCTGCCCTTTCTTATTGCATAGCAACATGTAGATTCTTTGACACTTTTATATCTTTCCCTTCATCTAGGAGTCCTTGTTCTTTATAGCTAACCAGGCAAGTAAATTCTCATTGTGCTCCATTCTACGTCCAGAGTTATTAATATGTGACTTCAAGATCAACACAGGATTCATACCCTAGGGTCTTAAATGATATATGAACAGGGTACACACCCTAGAGTCTTAAATGATATATTCAGATAGCTATGTAAAATATACGCTTAAAGCTTCAAAAGACATGATAATTTGTAATCATGTATATGCCTGCTCATCCTAAAAATTATGCATAAGGAGACGTGCACTTGATACAAGATTAAGGCACAGATGGCATATAACTTTCAACAACATCCATCACTAACTACTTGTACAAGTTTTAGGCCATCCACTTTCAAATATTACATGGTTTCACAAAGGACAACATTGTCATATCCATAAATAGAGGCGTAAAAAACTAACGGCAACCTTAATATTAATGACCATTCTTAGTACTTCACAAGTTTTTCATGTTCCAGAAAGCCATGCTACCCAGAGCATTCTTTACTCCAGAACATTAAAACATTGTGAGAAGAAGCAATAAAAATTACATCCTAATTTAGTATATAAATTCATTGTTTTGACTCCTTGAGAAAACAAGGATATGGGAACTTGTCCAATTTATTTTAAATAGCTGCGACAGAAATGAAAATTAATCCAACCAGGGTAGATTATCAAATAATTAACCATCTCTTTGCAATATATTTTCGTCCAGCTGAGTGTGGAGATGGGTTCTAAACAGGTTTCTATGCAAGCTTCAAAAATGGTTTTCTCAAGACCTCCCCTTTAGTAGGAAACATAGCATCATTGATGGAACTCTGGTAACTGGTCATGTCTTCTGCTCCTCTTGCATTTCCCCATTGAAGCCTGTAAGAAAATGGAGATATCTCTGACTCTCTACAAAGATTCTGAAGGGGAAGTTAACAAATCCTTCTAATGGAATAGGATGTGTGACCGTCCAATTATTGAAGATGGAGCTTAACATCCTAGAACTTTTAAGCATTGGTGTTAGAGATATTGTGAGTCACGTTTATGCAGTATAGAGGAATTTAGTCTGGAGTTATGGCAAGCCATTTTGATGATGTTGGACAGATTCAATTTCATAAGGTTCCAAGAAAGGAGGTTTTGGCCTCCATATCACCAAAACGAATATTGGACAAGTCCCAAACACTAACAAAAAGATAAATGAATCTATGCAAAATCCCTTCAGCCAATCAAATTGCCCTAATGCCATAATAACAATCACAGGGATACTCATATACGATATGCATCCTACCTCTAAAAGTACAAAGACACAAAACAAACCACAAACAATTTAACACCACCCAACTCCTTGAGAATCCTTTCATTTCATCGTTAATCCATAATACTTGTGAAATCTACAAAGCACAAGCTCTACTCACCAGAAGAAAATATGCCAATGAAACAATCTCCTACACTACTCTTTTTCAACCACCTTCTGATTTGCTCATAAGAAAAATCTATAAGCAATTTCGGTTGTTTACCTTCCATGAAATGCATTGCTCATAAGAAAAATCCATAAGCAATTTTGGTTGTTTACCTTCCATGAAATGTTCTCTTGCCTTCTTTCTCTAGCTTCCTAGCCAGCAGTCTAATGGGTGTAGGGGTTGGTTATTTTCAATATGCCTTGGGAACTAGATTTAAGCAATTTGGAAAAGAAACCACTTCATTTATAGGGATAGAAGCACTTCATTTGGACAGTCGATAAAGTTTTGAGCTCAGGTGACTGAGCGATTCCACTTTTATTGAAGCTCAGTCTCAGGCTCGGGCTCTTAGCTTCCCTGTTTGACGGAGTTCATGTCATGAATGCACAAATTGACATCAAAGAATTACAACAGTATTAAGGCTCAGCCTCAGGCTTAGCTTCCCGTTGTGGAAGTGTTTATATCATAAATGCAGAAATTATCATCAAAATAATTGCAGCATAGTTATAGATTAGTATGAAAATACAGACTCAGGAAAAGAAATAATTAGGATTACTAAGTTAAGCATAATACACCGCTCAGTCTGCTTAATTTAGGGCATTGGGAATCCAGGCAAGTTGAAAAACAGATATTTTGATGAATACCTCTAGACAGGGATGAGATAAGAAGATTCAGGCAGAAGCCTGTCCCTGTGCTTAAAGGATCTGTCAAATAACTTACCAATGTGGTTGGCATGGAACAACACAATTCTCAGATAGAGAATTTCCAAGCATGCAATCAGAAACGGAAGTAGCATCCCAAACATTTCAAACCCTCAGTATCTGGAGCTTGTTGGAAAATGCAATTGCAGCCCAATCTGGCTGTGTAGAAGACCACTGCAATTGGTTGATTTCAGCAGCTGCTGTGTAAGCCAATATGGGGTCAAGGCCACCTTCAACAGGCTGGTTAATAGAAGATAACTCCCATATCAGAGCCTGAGAGTCATCTCCTGCAGTGCAAATATGACAAGGGCTGTGAGGAGCCCATGCAATGGCATTAACACTTGCCTGATGCCTTTGAAGTTCTGCAACAGGTACAGTTGGAAATCTGATATCCAACACAACTACTTTAGAGCTATCCATGAGAATAGTGGCCATATATCTTGGGTCCCGTTTGTTCCACCCCAATCGTAACAACGGAGTCTCTGGCTGGGAGCTTTCATAAATAATAGTTGAATGCTCCTTGTCCCTCAAATCAAAAACTCTGACAGACCCATCTGCTGAAACTGAAGCAAAAACACCTGGTCCTCCCCAAGCAATATCATACACCTCTTTGTCATGAGCAATCAGCTGTGTATCCACCACCTCCTTCTCAATGTCCCAAATGGTGCAAGTAGTATCAATGCTACAAGTTCCAATTTGCCTTGGCTCAGCATCATTCCAGTCAAAAGAAGTTAATGGTGCAGAGAACTCACTATTTTTATTGTTATTCAATAAGCTTTTCAACTCAACACGACCATCATGGATCTGCCATATTCGAAGATAGTCTCCAGTAGTGGCCAGAAGATCTGGTTTTTGGCATTCTTTATCTGGAATAAACATTATCTTTGTTGCAGGATAAGGGTGATCAAAAGCCAGTCTAGGATCATTCTTGAACTCGCCCATTTCCTCGTCTAGTTGAATTATTTGTACTCTGTTATTATATTCCTCTAGAAAACTGCCAATAGCAAGACGGAATTTCTTGTCTTTGCGAATGCTCCAGTTCATGCCATAGATTTGCCATGGAGCTTCATATGTGTAAATCAGTGATTTCTGATCTGTTGCCATTTAGAAGTTCTTAACCGATAAAACTCCAGAATATTTTCACTCAAACAGGCTAATCTGCAGAAAAATGTGGATCAATATTGTTTCTTAGATGTAATACACGGAAACGCATTAGGCAGAGTTAAACATACTCCAATAGAGCAGAAAATGGAATTTTACAAATGCAGAGATACTGATTTCATTATAGAAGATGACCTTTGAAGAAAAAAAATAAGAAAAATCAAACCAACATCATAAATCAGACACAGACGGTTCAAATAACGATTGCAAGCAAAGTTCAAATCTCAAGATCAATTGCCTGCCAAGCAGTGGTTTACATCCAATACTCCCAAATTTTTTACCATGAAATTTGACATGTCATATCTAAACTCACATTAGGAATCAGACCAAAAGAATCAAGGAACAAGCCCAGCAAAGATGGAAGTTGAAGATAACTTACCTACAGATTGCTGCTTTACATGAAATATTTGTTAGAATTTTTAATGGTTATGCAATATCTTAAAACATTTAGCATAACATCATAACCATATGCAAAAGGATCACTGAAAGAAAGACAAGCACAGCCATACAAAAGAACACAAAGATTTATCCTAGGAAACCCTCATGGGGGAGAAGACCCAGCAAAACTTCCTCGATATAGAATTCGACCAAGCACAGTGTAAGACCCCAAGAACAATACTAGAAGCTCCATTTCCTCAGTAGACTGCTTCTCTCTCTCTCTCTCTCTCTCTCTCTCTCTCTCTTGTGCAATGCTTGAATGAGTAGTGTGTACAAATGGGGGAGGTGCCTCACCTATTTATACTCATCAAGTGAGTGACTCAATTACCTAACTAGGTTGGCCAGGTTCTCTAATTGGGGCCGACCTACCTAGGAAGACTCAAAATAGCATTTATATAATACTTTTGTGGGTACTATTGCCCTGAACAGAGGTTTTACCTCATGACTTTTACATGACAAATTACATCAAGGACATCTCCGAACGGAGGAATAACATCTCCAAAGGAGGAATACAATAAAAGTACAATGGAATATCTTCCAATGGAATATCTAACCAATTTGATCTAATGGTTAAGATGCTTTTACAAAATCTAGGGTCCTCACTTAATGCACCATTATTTAATAATAATTCACTTTAATTATTAAATACTTTTAAGTGAGACCCAATACAATAAAGTATAAAACATCATTAATTTATACATAAGTCACTTTTATATATAAATGTACATAGGGCACAAATTGCATGTCCTCTTTATCACACCACACTCAAAAACATAAAGAGGACCTTCAAAGTTAACTTTTCAACAATGGGAATAGAAGGTACATCTTCTTCTGTTAGTTCCAACACAAATACTCATTCTTTAAATCTAAATCTATACATGATGAAAGGAAAAGAAGTGAATGGTGTCAGGAAGGCTAGGGTTTCGATGGCGAGCATTTTGCAGGCGGGGAGAACGATGGCGTGGGAGGGAGTGTGATCTCCTTGAGGGGCCTGACAGGGGCCTGTCTCCACCTGCTCTTCCTCTGGAGGGACAGGTGACAGCATGACAGAGACGTTGAACTTCAGGGAGTATTGTGGAACCCGAGACTCTTTCTACCGACAACTTATGAATCGGTTTTTTTGCCAACCCTCGTTTTTACTCTTCATTTTTATTGTGCCATTTTGGTTCGTCATGAAGATGCCAGAAGAAGATGTGGTTGATTACTCTTTTGACCCATCGAAGGAGGGCATATTCGGTTTTTCCCCAGCATGTGGTCTTGCAGCTGTGGTGGAGGACACAGGGTGTGCTTGGCAGGAGCTTCTGGAGCTAAAAAACCCCTCGCCGCTCGCGAAGGAAAATTTCTCGCCATCCGGGTTCATTCTCTCACCGCCGGCGGATATTGTGCTGCCAGACGAACCGTTCAACCTCTTGCCGGGGTTTTTTCCGCACTTGCAGGATGGTTTTCTGGGGGGTCGACCTGGGAGTGGAGGTGCAAGGCCGTATGACGGTTTGAGGCGTGCAGGATCCTGTGTTGGTGGCGGACTAGAGGACTGCGTAGGGAAGGACTCACAGGAAGGCTTTGTTGGAAGGGCCATCGGGGCACGGGAACAGCGAGGCTGCCCTAGTTTGGCTAAACATGAACCCCTGATCGTTGGTGGAAATGATGGCAACTCTAGCTCGCGTGGAAAGGGTCGTCGCAGACGCAAATGGCCGAAGCTGTCGCCGATTTTAAATTACACGGTTGGGGAGGATGTGAGCTGGGATTTGATGGAATCCTTGATTAATTTCACCCTGGTAGGGCACTTCATGGGGAAATCTTTGTCAGTAAGAGCTGTCAACTCTTGAGTGAACGATTGCTGGATGGGGGAATTAGGGGCTGTGCCGAAAGTCGAAGGGTTGGCTAGAGGTTGGTTTGCTTTCAACTTTGAGAAGGACGAACAATTGAATTGGGTTCTTAACCGGAACTGGTCCTTCGAGCAGGCTCCGGTTCTTCTGAAGAAGTGGCACCCCATGTTCGATGCTAGCCGTGAACGTGTAGATGTGATTCCGACTTGGGTCAGACTTCCGAGCTTGCCGCTTCCATTCTGGACCATGGAACACTTCATGCATATTGGTAATCTTTTGGGTTCTTTTTTGGAGGCAGATTTCTACTTCAATAGCACCGGTCTGAAGAGGGTGGCTCGCATACTGGTTAGTATCAATATCAGGAATGGTCTTCCAGTGGCTATGCGGATTGCATGGAAGGACTATTCGCACCTGCAAACGTTGGGCTATGAGAATGTTCCTTTTCGCTGCCGCCGATGTCACGAATATGGGCACCCGGCGATCGATTGTCCACTATAGATTCGTAACAAGGAAAATCGTCACAAGGTGAACAGCAATTCTATTTCGAGTGGAGAAGGGGAACTATCAATGCCCTCTTCACCGCCCCTTTCACCAGCGGGTTAAGATATTGCTTCGGTGGAGGGTAGCGAAGCAGATTTGGCACCTTCGAGAGAGTTACAGGTGGCTGCTCAGGAGAGATTGATCAACGAACCCTTCCTGGTCGGTTCTCCGGGTACTCCCTCTTTCTCCCTTCCCTCGTCAATTCATTTATTTACTAGACATTTGAGTGTTTCTGGTATTGACTTGGTGGAGGGGCTAAAGAAATTATCCCTCGATTCTATTGAGTTACGGCCACCCATCTCTGCTGCTCTCGTTGAGAAACCACCCCCTGGGCCGGTTATTGAACCCGTTCTGCCTGACTCGGATAGCTCTCCAACCGCATCCTCTGACACTGGTTATTTTCTGCACTCTTGCACCAAAAGGTGGCTCTGGAGGTTTGGGAAGAAACCTGGCAGTCTCTGCTAGGGGGAGGGGTCGTGTTTCACACTTAGCTAAGGCTCAATCCCGAGCCAAGAAGGATGTTCTGGAAGGGAAGCAACTTTCGATTGATAGGGCACTTAGAGCAGTGCATGCCCGCAAGAAGGGTCGGAGATGAAGGTCCTTTCTTTTAACTGTCGGGGTCTTGCCGATCCCCATAAAAGATCGGCACTGCAACGGGTGGTTGAGTTAGAGCAACCCGAGAATATTTTACTTCAGGAAACGTTGGGTGATGGTTTGGAGGTTAAGACAAAGCTAGAAAGCTGGTTTGGGGGTTGGTGCTTTGAAACTTTGGATGTTAGAGGCCGCTCGGGTGGTCTGGCAATTGGTTGGAACTCTCGATGTGTGAAGGTTCTTAATGTCTGGGGAATGGAATCAATGCTGGGCATCTCTATTAAAGCTCTGGATCTGCTGGATACTTTTGATGTTGTTAATATTTATGGACCCTATTTGAATAGAATTCCATTCTGGGACTTTATTATCAATCATTCGATGCTTAGGGGGGACAATTTGATTATCGATGGGGATCTCAATTTCTCTCTGGGTCAGGCAGAGGTCTGGGGGCCTCATGCTCGACCTGATATACTTTCTGATTATTTTACGAGGCTCTTGGTGGATAAAAATTGGTTGGATATGGAGCCTGTGATGCTCAAGCCCACTTGGAAAAACAACCAGTGTGGGGAAGGGAGGGTGGCGAAGAGACTGGATAGATTCCTTATCTCTGAAAGAATTGTGGACAACCGTCATCTTGTTCGTCAATGGGTTGGGTTGAGGGGCCTCTCGGATCATTTTCCAATCTTTTTGGAAATCAAAGACGGGCCACCCAAACCGCCTTGTCCTCTCAAGTTCAACAAAACTTGGCTTCAGGATGAAAGTTTCATTGCCTCTCGGTTGCTTTTCACTTTGCAGAAAATATCAGGAACCTGAAAACTAGGGTTAAGCCTTGGGCTTATGAAAAAAGAAAGCGGGATGTCAGAGAACTCTTACAGGTTGAAGCTGATATAGCTTCAATCCTTAATCAAGTGGGTGGTGGTCTTCTTGATCAAGGTGATTTCGATGCTATGAAGAGGCTGGAGGGCCGGAGGACTTTGCTCCTCCTAGAAAGGGAGGAAACGTGGCGTCTTAAGAGCAGGGCAACTTGGCTTGAAAGTGGGGATGACAACACAAAATTCTTTCATGCCTTTGCAAAAGGTAGGAAGGCTACCAACACTGTCTGGAGACTCAGAGATGAACAAGGTCACTTTCATGATACCTTCGACAGTATGGCCTCTCTGGGGGTCGAACATTTCAAAAAACTGTTCAAGGCGCCTACTCACGCTACTCTTGCTTAAATTATCAGAACTGCGCAGATGTTTCCGGGGTTTGTGGGGCTGGAAGAAAATCAATCCCTTATGGAGGAGGTATCGGAGGAGGAACTTAAGTGTGTGCTACAATGTTTTCAGAAGGATAGAAGCCCGGGACAGGATGGTTGGACGATTGAATTTTTTCTGGAGCTCTTTGACCTGCTGGGTCGAGATCTCCTACAGGTGGTAAATGACACCAGAACCACTGGTCAGATTCCAGCTTGCTTTAACTCTACTTTTATCGCACTTATTCCGAAGGTGGACAATCCTCTGTCGCTTAATGATTTCAGACCCATTTCTCTCTGTAACTGCATCTATAAGGTGGTCTCGAAAGTGATTGCCAGCAGATTCAAGCGGGTTCTCTCAGATCATATTTCGAGTGAACAATTTGGTTTCTTAGAAGGCAGACTGATCCATGAAGCTATTGGGGTGGCCCAGGAGGGCCTCCACAGTATGAAGGTCAAAAATATCAAAGGCGCCATTTTCAAAATTGACCTGGCTAAGGCTTTTGACAAGGTTAGTTGGCTTTATATTCGATTGCTATTAACACACCTGGGTTTTGATATTGCTTTTATCAGATGGATTATGAGCTGTATCACAACTGTTTCTTTTTCGGTTCTGATCAATGGAGTTGCTCCACCTTTCTTCCATGCGGAACGTGGCCTGCGACAGGGTTGCCCTTTGTCACCACTACTCTTTCTGCTGGTGGCTGAGGGACTAAGCCGGGCTATTAAGGAGGCGATTAGATTGGGCAATTTCACTGGGCTGCAACTTGCTCAGAACCTCCACATCTCACATTTGTTGTTTGTGGACGACATCTTGGTTTTCTGCTCGAGCTCTGTCAGGGACTTATATGCATTGGACGATATTCTCAAACTCTTCTCAAAATCCATTGGCATGGACATTAATGTTGGTAAATCCACAGTCATCCCTTTCCTTTTATCCAGGGAGGAAGAACTGGTCCTCTTGGAGCTTTTCCCTTTTCACATCGCAAATTTTGAGGAGGGTCTACACTATCTAGGATTTTATATAAAACCTAATGACTACCGGAAGCAGGACTGGGTCTAGCTACTGGAGAAACTGGAGAAGCGACTCAATTTGTGGAGTCATCGTTGGTTGTCTAGGGCTGGCAGATTCGTGCTAGTCAAATTTGTTTTAGAAGCTATCCCAGTGTACTAGATGTCATTAGCATGGATCCCGAAGGGTATTCTTGAAAAGGCACGTTGCATTTGTTTTCGTTTTCTTTGGAGCGGGAAACAGGAAGCCCAGGTGACACAGTGGATCAGGTGGGAAAAGATTGTTGTTCCAAAAGGTTTGGGGGGTTGGGGACTCAAAAACATTTTCCATTTTGCAAAATCTTTGGCGGCAAAAGGTTGTTGGAGAATCTTACAAATGGACAACCTATGGACCTTTGTGATGTACAAAAAATATATCAAACCACTCTCGCTGGAGGACTGGATCCGCAGACCTGATAAATCTCATGCTGGGGGTTCCATTTTCTGGAAAGTTGTCATAAAATCCTTTGATGTTATTGGAGGTGTTTTGGCCTGGAAGGTCAGAAATGGTAGAAAACTTCGCATCAAGGAAGACCCATGGGTTGGGTGTTTCCAACAGCATCTTCTCATGGAAAACATTATTCTGGCACTGAGGGAGGCGGGTTTTATCTATCTGCATCAGCTCACAGCTCCCGAACGGTTGGTCAGATGGACTCAATCCTGGATTCAGGCTGGGGATCTAGGGTTTGATGCTATTGTCACCAGGGACTTGGAGAGATATATCAGATCACTCACCAGAGATAATATAACTCTACGTGATCGGGAGGATGTATTAATTTGGGATTCAGCTCCTGCGGGGATATATACGCCGAAGTCTAGGTATATCGTTCTAAGTGGCATGGGGATGGATAGAGCGGTTGTCTGGTGGTGGAAAACACTTTGGAAACTCAAATGCCCACCGAAAAACAAACTTTTTATGTGGTGTGTTCTGGAGAATAAGGCCCCAACCTGGGACAATTTACAAAAGAGGAGCTTTCATGGTCCAGGTTGGTGCACTTTGTGTAAAGGAGATTATGAAACTGTTCTACACCTTTTCCTCTTTTGCCCATATATCTTAGCGGTCTGGAAGGAGTGCTCAAAAAACTTTGGCATAAACTGTGTTTGGAGAGGTGACAATATTCTACAGGCGTGGGAAAATTGGAGAAGAACCTGTCCAAATGACTCTATGAAAGCACTCCCTCTCCTTGTTATCTAGGGAATCTTGCTTGCCCATAACAATTTAATCTTTTCTGGAAAGGGTTGCACCCCCGAGATTACAGCTTCGCTGGCTTGTGGGATTATGGAAGCACTCCCACAACACATCAGAGCTAGGAATCAACGGCAGTCTTTAGAGGTAGTAATAGATAAAACTGCCCCATGGGCCTTTTTTGATGGGGCAGCCCAAGAAAACCGCTGTGGTGGGGGAGCTCTTTTGTGTCTACGGGAAGGACATTACTTTAAGATCTCGATGGGTTTAGGCACAGGCAGCAATAACTTTGTTGAACTACTCAGTCTTAAATTGTTACTCATATTTGCAGCAGAGAAAGGGTGCCGTACTCTGGTTTGTTTTGGTGACTCAATGAATGTCATCAATTGGGTCAAAAAGACTCAAGTGTGCAGACACTTGAGATTGGAAAATATTCTCATTACAATTGTTGACCTTATCGACTCTTTTGATTCATTCTCTTGTAGCCATGTCTACAGGGAGAATAACAGGGAGGCGGACTTGGCCTCAAAGGAGGGTCTTCTTCTGATGGAGGGACAATGGAAGATTTGGGAGAAACATGATGACACAGAACGAACATACTATCACCGTCCTTTTATTGAGGGGTTGAACTCTCCTTAATCCTTTGACAGTGCTATCTTCTTTTGTTTCTTTATATGGGACTTATCTATTTCAGTAATATGTTGCTGTTTTTATTATGCTCTGTCATCTTTGACTATGTATATCGATCCTATATGCTCGGATATATGTTTATTTTCTGTTTCAGTACTTATATGGGGATTTTTGGACCTACCTGATACTTGAGACTTTAGTGTCTGCTCGATATTGTTTTCACATCCTGATATCTGATGTATTTTTGTAAATTTTTGGACCCCTGTTTGGGTACACTTCTGAATACACAGAGATGTGTATCTGAAAAATGTAATTTTGTTACTCGAAAGATGAAATAAAATTATGCTTTTTTTCCAAGGAAAAAAAAAAGGAAAAGAAGTGAGTTGTTTCATATTAGAGTTATCTCAAAACGTAATAATATTGATACCCTCTTTGATAGTGGTTCGCAAGCTAATCTCATTTCTAAAGAAATTGTTAAGAAATAGCCTCATCCAAAATGATATCCCTTAGGATGGCTATGCGAAAATGCCAAGTTATAGGTACCTAAACAATGTAATCTCAAATTTGCAATCACCTCTAAGTTCATACACGAGATAGAGTTAGATGTACCACTTGATATTTGTGGAATTGTTTTGGGAATTCCTTATTTCTATTACAGGAAAGTTATTTTCTGCATGGAGAGAACAAGTATCATCTTACAAAGGATGGGAATGATTACATTGCCAGAGCCCATCATGTGAAGACTATCTTATCTCTTGTTACTACAAGACAAATGAAAAGGATTGTAAATGCAAGCAAGTATTTTGTACTCATGATTATAAAAGCTACGGATGATGATAAATCCAAAGCTCTCAAAGGATGTGATCCTAAACATAAAGATGAATTAGTTAAAGATTATTTCCAACTATGATGAAGTGTTTTAGGAACAGTGATCCACTAAAGTTGCACTTAGTGGATTTGCAGTGAGCCGACGAAGTTATGAACAAGTACCTTGTTCATTATTAGTACTCAGAAGTTCCATGGTTCATCAGAGCCATTTTTGGGCCCATTTTTTAATAATCACGTTCATACCCCTTGGGGATATTGTAATAAATGTTCTAGCATGAAAAACTTTTTGTAAAGGACTTGGCTTACTAGGACTTAGACATCAATCCGATCATTCCAAGGTGTTTTTTCCATTGTCAATTATGCAATGTTGAATAAGCGATGTATAATTTTCGAGTTTTTCACCACTCCTCCAAAGCTGGAATGGTCGATTTGGTAGTTAGGCCTTAGGAGGTGATTAAAGTCTATGTGTCTATGTATATTATCATGATAGTCATCATTTTGAGTCATTATGAACATATACTAGGTCCCCATAGTTTTTTTTTTTTAAATAAAAAAATTTCCCGTTAAAATGGGTTAAATTTTTAGTAAGTTAATTGTAAAAAATCAAAGTGTCATAAAAGTGTGGCTAGGGGGGGCAAATTTGCCATGGGGGTGCTCGTTTTCAAACTCAAAACACCCTCTTTACCCCAAAACCCAGTTTTCCCAAGTTTTTAAGTGATCATTTATCACTAAGTGAAAAAGTCTCCAAAAACGGCAAAAAGTGAATAAAAAATTAGAAAAAGGGAAAATATGGAAATAAAACACATCCCTAAATCAGTGGGAACTTGTCCCATACATGTTCCATGTTAACTAAAGATGATGTTGGGGGTAATTTGAGACCAAATCAAGATCAAATCAAGGTGTTTCCAATCAAATCCATGAGCGGGCGAATTTCTCCTTAGAGGGGCACATTTATCCATAAAAGAGCTCACCTCTTGTTGTATGTGTCACAGAAAGAGGGGGGGTGACCTACCTTGTGAGAGGTGGTGCCTACCACCTCTAGTACACACAAGTACTCCCCCAATCATCTCAAAAAGTTCCAACACTTGGCAAATTCGCCCCCCTTGGGGTTTGCTCTCACTTTTCCTATTTAAGCAAGGCTTTCTTCCTCTTTTCAAGATGGAGCATTGAACCTCTGCTCATGTAATATTTTTTGTTGTATTCTGAATAATATTGAGGCTTTGGAGGTCTATTGGTGCATCTCTAAACTGTGAATGGTGTGAGCTTAATGAGGTAATCTTGTTTTAGTTTTGTGCATGCTTGATATCAAATTGGTAATCGATCTAGCTTAGAGGGTTCTCTGCAACACGTAGAGTAAATATTTGAGGCTTTCAATTTATTTACTTACAATTTGGCTTATTGAGATTCGAGAGTAGCATTGTTTATTAAGTTATATCCATGCTCTTTCGGTTTCCAATAGTTGAATGTACTAGATTTGATCCGTTTGTGCTAGTGTGAATAAGCTTTTTAGGTTACAACTTCAGAGCACGGGGAAGAGCTAAGTTGCATTGCCCTCTTCTTCAAGTCTTGAAGGATCTACAATTTCCTGTTCCCATTGGCATCCATAGATCTCAAGAAAGATTCAAAGCTTGCGCAAACTTTTTCTCCTTCTTCAAAACTTCAAACTCTCTTTCTTGGTTTAGTGGGTTCCATATATGCTTAACAAAATTAGATCTAAAAGGCTTTCATCATTTATCTCATTCTGGTAAAGCATTTCTAATAGATCTAGAATCATTTTAAAGCTCTATTTTAAATCTAGATCTAGATTGGCTCTTTAGTATTTGGTGTTACAAATATTGCTATCATTTTCAAGTACTAAAGTAGTATATTTTATGTAATTTTTAGCTAATCTACTAACTTTCCTTTAAGTTTAGCTTGCTGGTTTTTAGCAGGTTGAAGGAAAACAAAAAGGGAAATGTTGCCAAAATTTCAAGTTTCTGGCCATCCGGAACACCCAAAGTCCATCCTTCTTCTCCCTCCTTCATTCATCTTCTTCCCGAAGCATTTGTAAGCCCTTTTTATCCAATTTTTAAGGGTCAAAAGGTATTTATTTATTTTTAGTAAAAAACATTGTAATAAATATTAATAAAAGAGAAGAGGTGGGATTTCCAAGTGCCCGCACTCCATTCCCCCTAGGGGATTCGTGTCATCTTCTAAGCGGTTTGCTTTATGCTTTATTTTTTCGTTGCTAACTTTAAGTTAGTTTAGTTGCTTTTACTTTCAGTTAGTTTAGTTTTCTTTCAAATTTTCCTTTACTTTTGCAAAGTAACGAACACTAACCCGACATTGCTCTACCGAACTACCCAAGAGAGCTTGATCGATTGGGGAAACAATACTTTTTGACGTAGTAATTAGTCTTAGTTTCTTTTTCTTTTTTATTTGTACTTTGCTCTTACAAGCTTAATCGGAATAAACATAAGCCTTTTTCGTGCATGCTCTACCCCTCGCAGGATTTCCTGAGCTTGGGGGTGGTATCCAAAAGCAGAAGTGTGCACTTTGTAATTATCCACATCTAACTAAAAAACGACATTAATAAAAGTAACCTCCCCTTGAAACACAACGAAAATCCAGCATTATCAAACTTCAATATTGGTGGGGAAATTTTACTAAGGAAGCAGGAACAACTAGAAAGTGACCATGGAGCCCTGTCAAGCTACAGCCTCGATTGGTGTAGTATTGGACATCCCCCCGTGACTCCATCTAGCCCACATATTCTGGTGTGAAGCCACTTTTGTTGACATCCAGACATATTCCCAAGCACCTTTTGGTATATCGAGAATCCCCTTGGCTCCGTTAGGAGTGGTCGAAACGAAGGAATCAGGATCAGGCGACAACACCTGGCTCGAGACTTGCCCCCAAGGACACACCAAGCAGCTTGAAGATTTTTGCTGCACTTTCCCCCCAGGTGTGTGTAAGGTGGCAACATAAACCACAGGGATTAACTCCAAGAAGAGAGATACAACATGAGATTCAGCTACAACAAGATGCATTTTTTCCTAACATTGGAAGCAAGTTCAGGAGTTGCTCAAGAAAGGAGTCATCCGAACATGTACTTCTCCATGTGGTTCACCCATTGTGTTGGTACCAAAGAAAGACGGTACATGGAGAAAGTGTGTGGATTTTGAGGCATTGAACAAAATTACAGTCTTTCCGCAAGGAGGTAAACAACAAAAAGCCTTCAAGACCTTAAAAGTGAAGATCAGTACAACTCCAGTTCTAGCATTGCCAAATTTATAGCAACCATTTGAGATTGAAACCGATCCAAGTGATTATGCCATGGGGGCAGTGTTAATACAAAAAAGGAAACCAATTTGTTACCATTATAAGAGCTTCATTGGTGTAGTAAGGAATTATCCTACTTATGACGAATAATTGTATACTTTAGTTCAAAGTGTGAAGAAGTAGAAACACTATTTGATGGGCAAAGAGATAATCATCCATACGGATCATCAAACTTTGTAGCATCTACAATCACAAACCAAGCTACAACAATCACATCGTTTACAATGGGTGGGATTCTTGCAACAATTCCATTTGGTCATTAGGTACAACAAAGGTATTCAAACAAAGTTGTTGATATGTTGTCTAGACCTTTTGTTAATGCATCCATTGTTTTACAGCATAGTTCATTAGATCATGAAAGTTATACCAAATAGTATGCTAGAGATGAATACTTTAAGGATGTTTATGAAACACTGCTCCATGGTGCTATAGTGGAAGAATTAGATTATCATGTACATGACAAAATGTTATATCAAGTTTCAACTTGGTAAATTGTGTATTCCACAAGATGAAAGAGTCCATGTAATCAAAGAAGCATATACTTCTCTCATTTCTGGTCATTTTGGTATAGACAAAATAGTAGCTCAATTACAACGCTATTGTTATTGGCCTCAGATGTATGAAACTGTGTCCAAATATGTAAAAGTATGTGTGATGTGTGCCACTAGCAAACCAAGTAACAAAAAAATGGATTTGTATATGCCACTTCCTTTACCTTCTCGTTCATAGGGGGTTTTCCTATGTCCAAGAAACGTCATGATTATCTATATGTTGTTGTGGACAGATTTAGCAAAATGTGAGTTTTGATGCCTTGTAAGAAATAGGTGACAAGAGAAGGGACTACACATTTGTTCTTCTAGCATGTATGTGTTCATTTTGGTTTGTCCACATCCAGTGTATATGATCGTTACTCTCGCTTTCTTGGGAAATTTTGGTCAACTTTGCGGGAATTAATGGACACTAAGCTTCAAAAGAGCAATGCTTTTCATCCAAAGGCCAATGGACAAACTAAAGTGGTCGACAAGACAATGATACACTTACTACGAGGATATTGTAATAAGCATACTAAAATTTCGGATGAACAGTTGTATTATGTACAACCTGCCTATAACTGTGCCATACATTCTTCTACACAGAGGTCTCCTTTTGAGACATGTTTTGGATATTTGCCTAAGTCTCCTCTGGACTTCATTTTTGAGCAAGATTCAATGACGAATGTACGTAATGATGCAGACAAAGCCAAGAAGTTCATCCGAAAGATCCATTTGGCTCATTAAGTCCTACAAGAACAGTTAGAAAAGAGCCAAGCCAACTATACGGCTAGGCATGACAAGCATCGGGTTCATTATCACTTCCAAGTTGGTGATCAAGTTTGGTTATACATTAGCAAAGAACGAAAATTTTCCTTTAAAGCACAACTAGGGCTAAAACAGTATATTTAAATTTAACTAAAATAACCACACATGAACTTCTTTACAGTATGTAGCGAAATATAAAACTGAGAACCATTTACAACATCAATCACATCAATAGAAATGACACAATCTTTTTGGGTAGAAACCCCTGGGCAAAACCCAAGATGGGAAAATCAATGCAGCAGTATGAGAGGACATTTTTATTAAGAAAATACAGAGCTTTTATAATATTAGAAAATAGATTTATGCCCTAGATGGAAAAATCGAAGCACCAAAAAATCACTAAGAAAAAACTGTGAGATTGCACAGTTCCCAAGGCAGTTTGTTGTTGTACTGTGTTGTTGTTACTGCTGTTGTATGGTGTACCTCCACCAAAGTCTCCTGTTTCTCTCCTCTGCAATTTAGGGTTGCCTTCCTGAGTTAGTGCTCCTCCGTCTTCTTCGCCAAAATTCTCTCTCTCACACTTCTTCCTCCGTCTCTGTCGGAATGCAACCGTGTCCTCTCCACCAATTGACCTTTCTTTTATAACTTTAGGTAAAGCAAAAACCCTAATTTCACTTTCACTTAAAGTCAATAAATAATTAGATCACTTTAATTATTTTCCAAAGTAAACTTAGGAAAAATAATTATATACAATTGGCTTCCTAATTTAAGTCTTCTGCATGCAAGGACACATGCATACAGGAAGACCTTCCTTGTTGTTGCTAGTTTAACACTCCCTCTCAACGAGGAAGGGATTCGGTAGCAACCCCAACTTATCCCTGAACTTCACAAAACTGTGTCTACAAAGTGTCTTGGTGAAAATATCTGCCACTTGCTTATTTGTTTGTATGTACTCCAATCGAATGGTTCCTCTTTGAACACAATCTCCTAAGAAGTGGTACCTGATGTCTATGTGTTTGCTCCGGTCATGGAACACTAGATTTTCAGATAGCATGATGCCACTCTGATTGTCACAGTGAACTATAGTAGCCTTTAGCTCACACTCGAACAACCCTGAAAGTAACTTCCTCAGCCACATACCCTCACAAGCAGCCATGCAGGCTACATGTACTCGGCCTTTGTCGAGCTCAATGCAACTAACTTCTACTTCCTGCTGAACCAAGAGACAACCCCTGATCCAATACTGAAACAGTAGTTCATGTCCTCTACACATGCTGCCTAGTCAGCATCCATGAATCCTGCTAACTGTACACTCCCCCTGCGCTCAGAAACCAATCCATACTCCATTGTACCTCTGATGTATCGAAGTATGTGCTTCGCAGTTGTTCAATGCACTCTCCAAGGGTCCACCATGAACTGACTCAAAGAGTTGACTGCAAAGCTAATGTCTGGTCGAGTTTTGACCAGATACATAAGCGATCCGATAAGCTGACGATACAAGGTAGGATCAAATCCGTCTAACCCTGATGCATCAATCTTCCTCTAGTTGGAAACTAGAGGTATGGCCATAGGCTTGTAGTCCTCCATCCTGAATCTCTTCAAGATCTCTACTCCATACTTCCCCTGTCCAATGAAGAAGTATCCATCTCTCTGCCAAACCTCCAAGCCCAAAAAGTAATGCATCAACCCAAGGTCCTCCATCTCAAACTCAATTGCAAGGTTGGACTTGTAGTCTCCAATCAGCTTCTCATCTTCCGTAAGAAAGAGATCATCCACATATAGGACCAGTGTGAGAGGCACCTCACCTGTTCAGAAGTCTAGGTTGTGGTCATCCTCACTCTGCTGAAACGCCATCTCCCGTAGATAGTTGTCTATACTCGAGTACCATGCTCGAGGTGCCTGCTTGAGCCCACAAAGAGCTCTATGCAGCCTGCACACATGTGTCTCCATGTTCTCCACATCAAACCCCTCTGGTTGCTCAATATATACCTCCTCCTCTATCACTCCGTTGAGGAAGGCAATCTTGACGTCCATCTGATGGACTCGCCAACCCATCTCAGCTGCTAGTGAGATAATGGTCCGAATGGAAGAATACCTGGCAACAAGGGCGAAGGTCTCCTCATAGTCAATACCCTCCTTTTGTGAAAACCCCTTTGCCACAAAGCGTGCCTTGTACTTCTCCATGCTTTTGTCTGTTACATGCTTCACCTTGTAAATCCATCTGGATCCCACCACCTTCTTGCCTTCAAGTCTCAGCACAACCTCCCATACCTGGTTCTTCATGATTGAGTCATACTCCTCAACCATGGCCTCTTGCCACACTTCATGTTGTGCAGCCTCCTCGAAACTGGAAGGTTCGAAGTTAATCAACTTTGCCATCGGTGCCATATAACTTAGTCTCTCTGGTGGTACGCTCCGTCTAAAAGATCTCTGTGGAAGATCCACCTGCCTGGAATCCTGTACTGTGGACCTGAACCACTTAGGCCTTGGCCTAGTGTCTACCTGTTGCGACTGTTGGATGTCTATCTCCTGATGCTGCTCATCCTCCCCATCAAAGATAGGAGGATCCTGTCCCCACCTGACTCCCTCTGACTACCAGAACCTGTGCCCTGTGTATGTACCTATACCTGTACCTATACATATGGCTCCTCTAACTTAACCCCTGAATCCTGTGTTGGTTGCTGCTCTGCTAATAAGTCCATAGATCTTCGCAAGGCCCTGTTCTCATCGAACTGGACATCCCTACTCACAATGATCCTCTTGCGTGCAGGAATGTAAACTTTGTATGCCTTCAAAGCCTCGTTATAACCAACAAGTAACCCCTTCTCTCCAAAAGGGTCCAGCTTCTTCCTAGTGTCAGCGTGAATATGACAATAGCAAACAATGCCAAATATGCGAATGTGACTCACATCTGGCCTAGTGCCTGTGAATACCTCCTCGGATGTCTTCCTTCCCAAAGCTATGTGGGGACACCTGTTTTGAATGTACACTGCAGTCCTATATGCCTCGGCCCAAAGAAATAGTGGTAATCCCTGATCAAATAGCATGGCCTTGGCTGCTCCTACCATAGTCATGTTCTTCCGCTCTACAACTCCATTCTGTTGTGGGGTATGAGGCACAGTGTGCTCCTTGATCCCCTCTGTCGAACAATACTACATGAACTCATTGGAGGTGTACTCACCCCCGTTGTTTGTCCTCAACACCCGAATATTTTTCCTGTTTGGTTCTCCACGAGAGTTTTGAAGTCTCAGAACCTCTCAAAGACCTCTGACTTGGCCTTCAGGAAATAGAACCAGGTCTTCCTGGAATAGTCATCAATGAAGGTTACGCAGTAACTGTAACCACTGAAAGAATGGACACTCATAGGTCTGCATACATCTGAATGCACCAAGTCTAAGGGCTCCTTAGACTTGTGCTCACTCTGTGGGGAAAGGCTTCTTGATGTTCTTCCCCAAAGCACAACTCTTGCAGGGGTTATGCTTCTCCTCCTGTACCTGAGGAACTCCAATGACATCCTGTCTCAAGTGCCTCAGTGCTCCATGGTGTAAGTGTGCCATCCTCCTATGCCACAACTCACCCTGACTGCTGTTGTTGTTGCTGACTAGAGCCTTTGCAGGCTCAAAGTGTAGTCTATACACTTTCCAGCTCCTTCTGCCAATTACTCGATCCAAGCTCCTATCCGACCCCTTGGACCTGATATACACTCTATGGTCTCGGTCACTTGATATCCCTTGTTGTCTAGAGTGGAGACTGATATGAGGTTCTTGGTCAATCCTGGAACATATAACACATCAGCAAAACTGAGGGGTTTGCTAGACTCCCTCTCAAATGAAACAGTGCCAACTCCCTGCGCCTGATACCGCGCATCATCACCCAGCTCAACATGGATCCTGGTTCCACCCTCTTGCAAGTCTCTGAAGAATCTCTTATGTCCAATCATGTGACTAGATGCTCCACTGTCGATGTACCATATACTGCTCCCTGTGATGCTTGCCATGCAAGCTATCAAGCAAAACTCCTCATCGAAGTTCCTGTTGAACTCATCCACCTCTGCAGATCCAGCCATCTGAGTGTTACTCTTCTTCTTGTCTGGGCATTAGGAGGCAAAGTGTCCCTGCTTGTGGCAGATAAAACACTTGACCTTTGACACATCAAGGTTCTTCTTACTATCCTTCTTCCTCTTTGTCTTACCCTTGCTCTTCCCTGTAAGGACTAGAGCCTCCTCATCCACAATCTGTGGGGCACTGCTGGATGAGCCTGATCCTTGACCCATGCGAGTCTCCTCCTGCATAAAGTCGTCCCACGATCTCTACCAATTAGGGAGCTTCTCCCTAGCCACCACACCTTTGACAAAGGTGTCCCATGGCTTAGAGAAGCCATTGAGGGCTATCCGAACTAGCTCCTCATCCACGGTCTTAGAGCCAACAGCTCCAAGCTCATCCCTAATCTGTGTGAGCCTCGTGAGATAAGGCACCACTCCTTCTCCCTTGGCCATCTTGGTGATGCACGTCCTCTCTTGCAGCACCATCTTTCGGTTCTCGTTCTTGCTTTGGTATAGACTCTCCAAAGTCGTCCACATCTCTGCTGTGGTCTTCTTACCATAAAGGTGAGGGACTATATGGTCCTTCACTCCATCCAAGATAATCAACATGGCTCTGGAATCAATCTTCTTCCAAGCTATCAGATCTACCGGATTTTTGGGTGCAACTTTTGTAGAGTCAATGTGCTCCTCTGCATCACTGACGTCTAGGATCCTTGTGATCCTTTCTTTCCATGAAGGAAAGTTCTGTGCCCCCTGGAGTCTATCCTAACTCTCAACTGCACGGCCATACTGAAGTGTACCTGTCAAACCCTAGATCTCCAATCTAAGTTTGTGTCTTCAATAGATCTGCCCCTGATCTATCACTGCTACTACAAATCTCTCAGCTTTAGCTCACCGGAGCTCGGATACCATGTAAAATTTCCTTTAAAGCACAACTAGGGCTAAAACAGTATATTTAAATTTAACTGAAATAACCACACATGAACTTCTTTACAGTATGCAGCGGAATATAAAACTAAGAACCATTTACAACATCAATCACATCAATAGAAACGACACAATCTTTTTGGGTAGAAACCCCCAGACAAAACCCAAATCAAGAAAACCAATGCAGCAATATGAGAGGAAATTTTTATTAAGAAAATACAGAGCTTTTACAATATCAGAAAATCAATTTATGCCCTAGATGGAAAAATCAAAACACCAAAAAATCACTAAGAAAAACCTGTGAGATGGCACGGTTCCCAAGGAAGCTTGTTGTTGTACGGTGTTGTTGCTGCTGTTGTACGGTGTTGCTGCTGATGTTGTATGGTGTACCTCCACCAAAGTCTCATGTTTCTCTCCTCTGCAATTTAGGGCTGGCTTCCTGAGTTAGTGCTCCTTCGTCTTCTTCGCCAAAATTCTCTCTCTCACACTTCTTCCTCTGTCTGTGTTGGAATGCAACTGTGTCCTCTCCACCAATTGACCTTTCTTTTATAACTTTAAGTAAAGCAAAAACCCTAATTTCACTTTCACTTAAAGTCAATAAATAATTAGATCACTTTAATTATTTTCCAAAGTAAACTTGGAAAAAATAATTAAATACAATTGGCTTCCTAATTTAAGTCTTTTGCATGCAAGGACACATGCATGCAGGAAGACCTTCCTTGTTGTTGCTAGTTTAACAAGGAATGCCTTAAGGGTGAAGGTAAAAAGCTCAAGCTAATCAAGTGTTGTCCATTTACAATTTTGGAAAAGATCGGTGACAATGCTTTCCACTTAGAGTTACCTCCATATATGTAGATATATTCCATGGTTAATTTTGAAAACTCGAAAATATATGAGCCTCTTATTGTTCGCCAAGGTGTACCCCTCACAAACACTCCTTAAGATATCTCAATGGAGAGGAATGGGATGGGAAGAAGCATAATGCCAAGGAATGTTGTGTGGGATGCACCTTCCCACACCACTCTAGGTTGTTGAGCCAGTTCTTCTAAGGAAATTGTTTATTTCCCCCAAGAATAGCTTATTTGTACGAGGAATCTTGACTAGGTTTACAACAAAAATTGATGATGCATGGAATTAGCTTCTGTTGCTGAAAGAACTTGGAATGGTGTTATCTTTAGGATGAAAGTACAAATGCACAATATCAACCACATACAAACTGAAAAATTGTTTTCAAGGAGACTTAATCACAACATCATCATTAGAAGGAAAACATGAAATTACGAACATATCCACAGAACAGAGCATAGCATATATTACATCAAGATTATGTTTATAATAGACATAAACCCAAAGGGCAAGATAAGCATAAATCCTTTGATTGATTCAACATAATGGAAGGCATACATTCAACAAAAAGAAACAAGATTATGTTGCTTCAATCTAGTGGTGAAAACGCCTCGGTTCTGATTTTATTGAACAAAATCATGCCAATTCTTTAGTACAAAAGAAAGACACCAAAAGGGACTCTTTAATCTCGGTCTTGGGTCTATTGTTCATCTTTTCAATAAGGGACTTCAAAACATATTTACAATGGGAAAAGAACAAGACAAGAAGAGAATGATAAAACTAATGTTGCAAATTCCTAAAACTCATGTGAAATTTTACATCCTCGCAGTATACAATATTGCTCGATACTTTTCTCTGAGCTCCCTACCTCTTTGTATCTCTTCGCTCTCTCTCTAAAGATGAGTCACTCATCATTCAATTTGTCACGTTTAAAGTGTCAGTAAGTCTCATTTGACTACCTCGTGTTATTACAAAAGTAGACTCATCATTGATCATGCTTCGAATGTGGTTAGCCATCCCTATCCACGGATTATTGATACTCTTAATACTTCCTCCTTTTTTATTTGCTTATAATACTTTTGGCTTATATCTTGATGATTAATCATTTCTTGGAATTTTTAGGCCCCTCTTTTCTAGGAGGTTTTGAGGTCCCATCTTGTTCTGGTATCTTTTGAGATATAAGGGAGTAGCTTCTATAGGTGCCTCACTTTGTCTTCCTTTAGTAGCATAATCTTCCAAAGTGTTGATGAAAGCCAAACTAAGTTGATTCACCATCTTGCCACCTCTTAGTACCCTAAAAGATTTGTCCAACTCATTACATGAGGTGTAGTCGACATCTCCAATGTTCTAAATCATCCTTCTCAACAACGTCCAAGCGGATATGGACGGTGTGAGCTGATTGTGAGCTTTACTAATTTTGTAGCTCTTCCCCTAGTAATATGGCAATTGTTGAATTTATTTATACAGGCCTCGGTATCCATATATATGTCGAGGTCATGTCTTTGACTCCCAACACTAATAAGCTTTTAGTAGACATTGAGTTTATTACTCCCTTGGCCACTTCAACTAATGTGCACCTCTATATATTTCCTCTTCATGATTGTCAAGGTACTTAACCACTTCTTTATACAAAATATCAAACTCCAAGTGGAATTGGAGTTGATTTCTAATGGCAAGGAGATCCTTGAGGACATTGTTCCATACACAACTTTTTATTTGGGTTATAGTCTTGATCATCCTTGCCTCAGCTAAAGCCTCCTCATGTCTAACTTCCATGTCTCAATCTCATCTCTAAGAACTACAGCTTCTCTCTTATATTCAGGTGCCCTTTTGTCTGTTGCATCTAATTTTTCCCTTTGCTGCCTCAATTTCTCTTTCCACTCGTCTGCCAATTCCTCAATTTTTACTACCTATATTGCACTATTCCCAGCTTTTGTCATCCATTCTGACAACTCCCTGGTCAATTGGTCAATACTTTGTTCCAATAGCAAGATAGATTCTACAAATGGTGAAGTTGGTTACTTGAGGCCACTAGGGTCTTCTCTTTCTAGGCTTCCACTACTTGATGTTTAAGAAAGATAATTTGGGCATTAGCCTCTTCCAATTGTAAGACTATGCCTCTAGCTTCACTTTGTTTGGCCTCAAGCTTACCGGTCCTTTCTTCCAACACTTGATTTTATGCTAAAAGGGAAAAGTTTTTACCTCAAAAAGTCTACCTCGTCTACTAGTTTACTAGTTTTTGTTGCTCATCAAGCATTTGTTGGGTGAAAGGGATGGCCTGAGCCATCTAGGAACTTTCAAGAGCTTTTATTTTATCATCTTTTTCTTTGAGCAGGGTGATAATATCCACAATCTCATGCTTTCCCTTTCCCATTGATACAAGGATGGCTTGTAACTTATATCATTTTAGCCTCTAATGCCTTAACTTTGGAGTTCAAGAACTAGTTTTTGACATTTACCATCTCCAATTGCTTCTTATAATGGTTGCTAGAGGAGCGAGCCTTCAGGTGTTTGCAGTAGATGATGCTACTAGACCCTTAGGCCATAGAAACATCATCTTCGAGGGGACTCTTTGCTATGTTGGGTGTAACCTTAAGAGCCCTCCAGTCTTGGGATTGCATTTCTTTATAAGTTTTCTAGGCCAACGGTTTCAAAGTGGTAATCACTAGCTGCCCAATGGATAGATCGTATCTAGGAAGTAACCTATCCTATGCTTGGGTGTCCATGGTCTTAGATGCAAGTATGTCCTTTTGAGTCCCTACCCTTCTTTTTTGCTCTTCCCATAATATCTCGAGAGGGTCACAGGTTTCCATAGGTTGAGTTAGTTTTACCCATGAGATGTGGTGCCCTGCTTCCTGTGATGAGCTAGTAGTGAGCGTGCTTGTAGCACCTTCAAACCTATAGCCAAAAATAGGTTAGACAATCTAAAAGGAGGGATGAAGGCACTTCCTGTCAAGATGAATGTCCCTCCTGTTGCCACCTTTCACACACCTAGGAAGGAACATGGCAAAAATCTTCAAGCCACTCGGTGTGCCCTTGGGGGCAAATCTCGAGTCAAGGTTGTCACCTTGTTCTTGACTCCTCCGTTTAGGCAAACTCCTAACGAAGCCAAGGGGGATAGACCCTACAAGTTACTAAGGCTGGTTACTTAGATGATGATGGTATTAAATGAGTAAGTTTTTAAGGAGTTTTGATTTAACAATTGTAAACAACAAATAACATGATGAGACAATCACAAATAAGCACGATACGACACCCAATCACGTATAGATTGAAAGAAATAAACAGTTGACCAGTGCCTTAAATGGAGCCGAAAATAATTAAGAGTGCTTGCAAGTGCTGGAGTAAATGTTGTGCAATTGTATCTTGGTACGTTTTAAATTAATGTGAAAAAATCAGTGAATTAAATTAGGCGGGGGGGGCTCCAGATATACCCGGGGGGTACTTGGAGTATGTCCAAAAGTAACAACCGCTAAGGCTATCTGCAAGGAATGTGTGGGATGGATGAAGTCTCTGAGACTATGTTCGTAATACACCCGCTAGGATGTAACAGAGATCGGCGCCTCGAGGTCACTGTCCAGTAATTCCCACTTCCTTTGGGTATTTTGCCACCGTTTACAGTTTAATCAAGGCGTTGGATTTTCGCCTGCGGTGGTTAATTGGGAAAGTGAATCCTAATTATTCTAGTCACTCGCGTTGCTTTTGATGCATCTTGACTGATCGGACGAACCGTAGCCAAGTGCAGAGCATACACATCAGAGTCCTGTAAATTTTAGTAAATTTTCAGAGCGTGTTCTTGTTAAAAAAAAGACCCTCCAAGAATTTCTTTCGGTCCAAGTGGACCTCAATCAGGAAATCAAGGAGGGGTTAATTTTATTGTTTGCTTGTGAAAAGTAACAATGAAAATAGAAGCAAAAACACACCAAAGGTTTTCTAATTAATCCTACCACGATCCTCTTTCACCTTTCGGTTCAAAACGGGATTCGTGGGGTAAGTATTAGTATTACTTTGATTTCAAAATATGGAATAATGACAAATATGATCAAAGTACACAATCCTGCACGACAAGACTAAGCTAGAGCAAAAAACGGGAAAAAGTGCAAAAAGGTGAAACGGACACAGATCCCCCTAGGGGGATGGGAAGTGGGCTCAAAAGAGCCTACTCAAAGTGATTCTTTATTATTAAAGGTTACAATATCAGCAAACTAATTGCACTTTGGTCCTTGTTATCTAGGATCCAAAGGCTTACAACAAGCCTAATAAGGAAGCACAGCAGTGGGGGAAGCCTCCAGGAAGCTCCAGTTTGCCCAAGAGTCGAAAAACGGGCAAAGTCTCCTTCTATTTTTTTGTTAAATTTGCTAAAAACCAACAAGCTATTAAAATCAAATGTGCCCAAAAACACTTTAAAAGTGTTTTAAGTCACCACACTAATTACCAAAAAAAAGACTAAGTTAAAAATTGTTAAAAATGAACAATTTAGTTTTGCAAAAAGGAACCAAGGAAAGCAAGCTTTCCTTGGGATCTTGGCTTGCCTTTTGGGCAGCCAATATGATGTGCACTTTCTTGCAAAATTTAAATCTTTAAAGAACGAAAAAAAAAAAAAACTACCTTATGAGCAAGCTTTAGATCTACGATTTAACTACTTGCAAAAAGGAATTTCTTCACCTAGATCTATCTTTAAAATATGATATTCTTTATGAAATTTCAGATCTAAGCAACAAGACTCTTAGGAACTAGATCTAACAATGTATAAGCAATTTTTAGAAGTAGATCTGATCATAAGAGGACGAACAAGTAAGTGGAAGATTGATTTTAATAAAATGGAGGAAGAGAAGGGGGAAGGCCTGTTGCTGGATAGATCTGCAAGGGAAACTTGTTAGTGGAATGCAGAGAGGCAATGCCTCCACAAAAATGTCGGATGTACAGTGGAGTCAAACTAGATCCACAGCTCGTCCAATCCTTGCCACCTGAAAGCTAAACACAAAACCTTGCACAAAACCTTATGAGATCTGGATATATATATGAAAAAAAAAGACAATAATTACATGCAAATAAGCTTATTAAACATGTATAATCTAGATCTTCAAACACATGTGCTATGAGATACAGAAAAAACAAGTAATCTTACTTGCCCAACTACACTCCTATTAATTCAGCTGAATCATTCAAGCCAGACAAGGTTCAGATGCAGAAATTGAGAGGAAAACCGACAACATCAATAGGCACAAGACAATGCTTATTCCACACACATGAGAGCATTACACCATTTAGCCTCCAAAGCTTCTTTATTCCAACAATGAAAAGATTACAACAGTATTACAATAGCAAGCCTATTCTCTCCAACTCGAACTAACTTCAAGAAGGGAATGGCAGCCTCAATTTATAACAAAAACAAGCCCACTAGCCCAAAGGGGGCACAAATCCTGACTGGGAAAGGAGCTTGGAGATGATCTACAGTGAACTAGGTGAGATCTGAAGTGAATCAGGCAGTCTGGGTGTGCCACCTCTCACCTGAGGCGCCACCACACCACCTATCGGCTCACCCAACTCATCCTGAATGGATAACACAGCACAATTCGCCCCATGAGGGAAAGAGACACCCTCCAAACCCCAGTGAACTCACAGAGGAGCTAAGAGGGACTGAAACTAATGCCTCGGTCAAAGGAAAGTCCCAACAAAAATCAGGGAGGCCGATAGAAATTGATTTCAATCAAATTGGCTGAGAATCCACTGATTTAGGAACTTGGATTTGCTCCATTATTTAATTAATTTTTAATTAAATTAATTAATATTTGATTTTTTTGGATTTTCTTACCTGAGTGATGGAAAAATCACTCAAAACTTAGGAAAAGTGGGTTTATGGGTTTACCAGGTGCTCCAAGTTAGAAATTGAGCACCCCCATGACTGAGACTAACTTTTAACCCCACTTTTATTACAAGACCAATTTTTCTATTTAGACTATTAAAAAATAGCCTAAGTTATGTGGAAAAAATAAAATTAAAAATTAAAAAAAAAACAAAACCTAGGGGACTTAGCACATGTTCATATGACTCGACCATTAATGCCTAGCATGTTTATACATTGACACACAAACTCTAATAACCTCAATAGGCCTAAATGTCAAGCCGACCACACCAACTTTGGAGGTATTGAGTGAAAAACTCAGAAATTATCAGTCGTTTATTCAACAACCAATAATAACCAAGAGAAAAAACAATCTGGACTGATCGGATTGACAAATTAGTCCAGGAAACCGAGTCTTTTAAAGACACTACCATGCTAGAACATTTTATTACAGCTCCCCCAAGGGGGTATGAACATGTGGTAGATAAAAAAAACACTTCCCAGAAGCAAGTTTGAAGGTCTTCTGAAGTCCGAACAAATCATCTTTGTCCGGTTCAGCAGGCTCACTTGATAACACCGACTAAGTATGACTTAGTAGGTAACACCTCCTATTGAATGTTAGTCGATTTCGGTATCCCCTTCTTTGCTTGCTTTAACCCAGGTGGGGTTTCCTACATTGTTTCCTCCACTGACCCTTGAACTAGAGAACCCATTCTCATCTTCTTTTGCTCGATCTCTTCTTGCACCAACCAATCACGTACTTGTATTCCCGCCTACTCCATATCAACAAATATATCTTCTAATTGGGGTGAGAGAGCTCTCTTTTCTTCCTCTTGGGGGCATTCTTCAATGGCTCCTTCTTCTTGAGGTTGTTCTTCAATAATTCCTTTGCACCAACCAACCATGTACTTTTTTTTCCTGCTTACTCCATATCAACAAATATATCTTCTAAATGGGGAGAGAGAACTGACTCTTCTTCTTCTTAGGGAATTCTTCAGTGGCTCCTTCTTCCTGAGGTTGTTCTTCAAAAATTTATTCTTCTCTTGGAGTCTGCTCTTCGATAACCCCTTGGAAGTTGTTGCTTTACTATGGGGGTTTCCTCACATGTTATGAGTATAGAGCTTTCTTAGTTGAAACATTAAGGAAAATCTTCTTGTATTTGGGACTCTTCCACCGTGGCTTGTGCAGAGGAGGTGCCTTCATTAACTGTTATCCCCACTGTTGAGTAATATGGGCTAGTCAGGAAAATATTGTTAAACTAGTAGCAACAAGGAAGGTCTTCCTGCATGCATGTGTTCTTGCATGCAGAAGACTTAAAATAGGAAACCGTTTGTATTTAATTTACTTTTCCTAAGTTTACTTTGGAAAATAAATTAAAGTGATCTAAGTTAACTTTAGTGAACCATTGATTAAAGCGAAAGTGAAATTAGGGTTTTTGCTTTACCACTAGTTAAAGTGAAAGTGAAATTAGGGTTTTTGCTTTACCTAAAGTTATAAAAGAGAGATCAATTGGTGGAGAGAACACACTTGTATTCCGACAGAGACATGATACAGACAAGGAGAGAAAGTCAAACAGAGGATTTAGCCGAGAAGACGGAGGAGCGAGCAGCAGGATCATCGAGCCTCGTACAGCAGGGTCGTACACTCACAAAGGAGGGTGTTGAGGTTTAGCTGGGATTTGCCCAGTGATTCTGTCGGGCACTGCATTCGCCAGGTTTGGGTGAATTTGCAGTGATTGTAAAAGTTCCATATTTTCTCATAATAAAATCTATATCTGACTGCTGCACCAGTTTTCCCATCTTGGGTTTTTCCAGGGGTTTCCATACCCAAAATAATAGTGTCAATATTGTGATGTGATGTTGTGATTTATTTCTCAGTTTTATATTCTGCTGCATGCTATAAAAGATATTTATGTGTGGTTATCAGTTGATATTTTGCATGCACTGTTTAGCCCTAGTTGAATATTAAAGGAAAATTTACATGGTATCAGAGCTCTGGTGAGCTAAAGCTGAGAGATTTGCAGCAGCAGTGATAGATCAGGGGCAGATCTATAGGAAGACATAAACCTAGACTTCCAGATCTAGGGTTTGACAGGTACACTTCACTATGGCCGTGCAGTTGAGAGTTGAGGATAGACTCCAGGGTGCTCAGAACTTTCCTACATGGAAAGAAAGGATTACAAGGATCCTGGACGTCAATGATGCAGAGGAGCACATTGACTCCACGAAGGTTGCACTCACAGATCCGGCAGATTTAGCAGCTTGGAAGAAGATTGATTCCAAAGCCATACTGATTATCATGGATGGAGTGAAGGACCATATAGTCCATCACCTTTCTGGTAAGAAGACCGTAGAAGATATGTGGACGGCTTTGGAGAGTCTGTACCAAAGCAAGAACGAGAACTGGAAGATGGTGTTGCAAGAGAGGATGCGCAACACCAAGATGGCCAAGGGATAAGGAGTGATGCCTTATCTCACGAGGCTCACACAGATCAGGGACGAGCTTGGAGCTGTTGGCTCTAAGACAGTGGATGAGGAGCTAGTTCGGATAGCCCTCAATGGCTTCTCTAAGCCATGGCACACCTTCGTCAAAGGTGTTGTGGCTAGGGAGAAGCTCCCTGATTGGCAGAGACTATGGGATGACTTTGTGCAGGAGGAGACCCACATGGGTCAAGGATCAGGCTCATCCAGCAGTGCCCCACAGATTGCGGATGAGGAGGCCCTAGCCCTTACAGGGAAGAGCAAGGGGAAGGCAAAGAGGAAGAAGGATGGTAAGAAGAACCTTGACGTGTCTAAGGTCAAGTGTTTTATCTGCCACAAGCAAGGACACTTTGCCTCCCAGTGCCCAAACAAGAAGAAGAAAAGTAACACTCAAATGGCTGGATCTGCAGAGGTGGATGAGTTCAGCAGGAAATTCGATGAGGAGTTATGTTTGATAGCTTGCATGGCAAGCACCACAGGGAGCAGCATATGGTACATTGACAGTGGAGCATCTAGTCACATGACTGGACAGAAGAGATTCTTCAAAGACTTGCAGGAGGGTGATGATGCGCAGTATCAGGCGCAAGGAGTTGGCACTGTTTCATTTGAGAGGGAGTCCGGCAAACCCCTCAGTTTTGCTAATGTGTTATATGTTCCAGGACTGACCAAGAACCTTTTATCAGTCTCCACTCTGGAGGACAAGGGATATCAAGTGAAGTTCCATGACCATAGAGTGTATATCAGGCCCAAGGGGTCAGATAAAAGCTTCGATCGGGTGATTGGCAGAAGGAGCGGGAAAGTGTACAGATTACACTTTGAGCCTGCAAAGGCTCTAGTCAGCAACAGTCAGGGTGAGTTGTGGCATAGGAGGATGGCACACTTACACCATGGAGCACTGAAGCATTTGAGACAGGCAGTCATTGGAGTTCCTCAGGTACAGGAGGAAAAGCATAACCACTGCAAGGGTTGTGCTTTGGGGAAGAACATCAGGAAACCTTTCCCACAGAGTGAGCACAAGTCTAAGGAGCCCTTGGACTTGGTGCATTCGGATGTATGCGGACCTATGAGTGTCCATTCGTTCAGTGGTTATAGTTACTGCGTAACCTTCATTGATGACTATTCCAGGAAAACCTGGATCTATTTCTTGAAGGCCAAGTCAGAGGTCTTTGAGAGGTTCCGAGAGTTCAAGACTCTTGTGGAGAACCAAATAGGAAAGAAGATTCGAGTGTTGAGGACAGACAACAGGGGTGAGTCCACTTCCAATGAGTTCATGGAGTATTGTTCGGTAGAGGGGATCAAGAAGGAGCACACTGTGCCCCATACCCCACAGCAAAATGGAGTTGCAGAGCGGAAGAACAGGACTATGGTTGGAGCAGCCAAGGCCATGCTATTTGATCAGGGATTACCACTATTCCTCTGGGCCGAGGCATACAGGAATGCAATATACATTCAAAATAGGTATCCCCACACAGCCTTGGGGAGGAAGACACCAGAGGAGGTCTCCACAGGCACTAGGCCAGATGTGAGTCACATTCACATATTCGATAGTGTCTGCTATCGTCATGTTCATGCTGACAATAGGAAGAAGCTGGACCCTTCTAGAGAGAAGGGCTTACTTGTTGGTTACAACGAGATTTCGAAGGCATATAGAGTTTACATTCCTGCTCGCAGGATGATCATTGTGAGCAGGGATGCCCAGTTCGATGAGGGCAGGGCCTTGCGGAGATCTCTGGACTTACCAACAGAGCAGCAGCGAGCACAAGAGTCGGGAGTCAAGTTGGAGGAGCCAGATGTACAGGTACAGACACAGAGCACATGTTCTAATGGTCAGAGGGAGTCAGGTGGACAGGATCCTTCAGTCATTGACTTGAAGGATGAGTTGCAGCAGGAGACGAATATCCAGCAGCCGCAGCAGGTTGACACTAGGCCAAGGCCTAAGTGGTTTAGATCTACAGTGCAGGATTCCAGGCAGGTAGATCCTCCACACACATCTTTTAGACGGAGTGTACCAACAAAGAGGCTTAGTTATATGGCACTGATGACAGAGTTGATTAACTCTGAACCTTCCAGCTTCGGGAAGGCTGCACAACATGATGTGTGGCAGGAAGCTATGGTTGAGGAGTATGACTCCATTATGAAAAACCAGGTATGGGAGGTTGTGCCAAAGCCACAAGGAAAAAAGGTGGTGGGATCCAGATGGATCTACAAGGTGAAGCATGCAGCAGACGAAAGCGTGGAGAAGTACAAGGCGCACTTCGTGGCAAAGGGGTTTTCACAGAAGGAGGGTATTGATTATGAGGAGACCTTCGCCCCTGTTGCCAGGTATTCTTCCATTCGGACCATTATCTCACTAGCAGCTGAGATGGGTTGGTGTGTCCATCAGATGGACGTCAAGACTGCCTTCCTCAACGGAGTAATAAAGGAGGAGGTGTATATTGAGCAGCCAGAGGGGTTTGGTGTGGAGAACAAGGAGACGCATGTATGCAGACTGCATCGAGCTCTTTACGGGCTCAAGCAGGCACCTCAAGCATGGTACTCGAGGATTGACAACTATCTACGGGAGATGGGATTTCAGCGGAGTGAGGCTGACCACAACCTGTACTTCTTAACAGGTGAGGTGCCTCTCATATTGGTCCTATATGTGGATGATCTCTTTTTGACAGGAGATGAGAGGCTGATTGGAGAGTGTAAGTCCAACCTTGCAGTAGAGTTTGAGATGAAAGACCTTGGGATGATGCATTACTTTTTGGGCTTGGAGGTTTGGCAAAGAGATGGATGCTTCTTCATTGAACAGGGTAAGTATGCAGTAGAGATCCTGAAGAGATTTAGGATGGAGGACTGTAAGCCTATGGCCATACCTCTAGTTTCCAACAGGAGGAAGATTGATGCATCAGGATCAAACGAATTTGATCCTACCTTGAATCGTCAGCTTATCGGATTGCTTATGTATCTGGTCAACACTCGACCAAACATCAGCTTTGCTGTCAACTCTTTGAGTCAGTTTATGGTGGACCCTCGGAGAGTGCATTGGACGGCTGCAAAGCACATACTTCGCTACATCAGAGATACAGTGGAGTATGGATTGGTTTATGAGCACAGGGGGAGTGTACAGTTAGCAGGTTTCACAGATGCTGACTGGGCAGGATATGTAGAGGACCGAAAGAGTACTTCAGGTTGTTGTTTCAGCATCGGATCAGGGGTTGTCTCTTGGTTCAGCAGGAAGCAGAAGTCAATTCCATTGAGCTCGGCAGAGGTCGAGTACATATCAGCCAGCATGGGTGCTTGTGAGGGTATGTGGCTGAGGAAGTTACTTGCAGTGTTGTTCGAGTGTGAGCTAGAGGCTATAGTAGTTAACTGTGACAATCAAAGTGGCATCAGGCTATCTGAGAATCCAGTGTTCCATGACCGGAGCAAACACATAGACATCAAATACCACTTCTTGAGAGAGTTTGTTCAGAGGGGAACCATTCGGTTGGAGTACATACAGACAGATGAGCAGGTGGCGGACATTTTCACCAAGGCACTTTGCAGACAGAGTTTTGTGAAGTTCAGGGATAAGTTGGGGTTGCTACCGAATCCCTTCCTTGTTGAGAGGGAGTGTTAAACTCGTAGCAACAAGGAAGGTCTTCCTGCATGCATGTGTTCTTGCATGCAGAAGACTTAAATAGGAAACCAACTGTATTTAATTTACTTTTCCTAAGTTTACTTTGGAAAATTAATTAAAGTGATCCAAATTAACTTTAGTGAACCACTAGTTAAAGTGAAAGTGAAATTAGGGTTTTTGCTTTACCTAAAGTTATAAAAGAGAGATCAATTGGTGGAGAGAACACACACTTGTATTCCAACAGAGACACGATATAGATAAGGAGAGAAATTCAGACAGAGGATTTAGCCGAGAAGACAAAGGAGGGAGCAGCAAGATCATCGAGCTTCGTACAGCTGGGTCGTACACTCACAAAGGAGGGTGTTGAGGTTTAGCTGGGATTTGCCCAGTGATTCTGCCTGGTACTACATTCGCCAGGTTTGGGTGAATTTGCAGTGATTGTAAAAGTTCCATATTTTCTCATAATAAAATCTATATCTGACTACTGCAATGGTTTTCCCATCTTGGTTTTTTCCGGGGGTTTCCATACCCAAAATAATAGTGTCAATATCGTGATGTGATGTTGTGATTTATTTCTCAATTTTATATTCCGCTGCATACTGTAAAGAATATTCATGTGTGGTTATCAATTGATATTTTGCATGTATTGTTTAGCCCTAGTTGAATATTAAAGGAAAATTTACAGGGAGGCCCTAGCCCTTACAGGGAAGAGCAAGGGGAAGGCAAAGAGGAAGAAGGATGGTAAGAAGAACCTTGACGTGTTTAAGGTCAAGTGTTTTATCTGCCACAACCAAGGACACTTTGCCTCCCAATGCCCAGACAAGAAGAAGAAGAGTAACACTCAAATGGCTGGATCTGCAGAGGTGGATGAGTTCAGCAAGAAATTCGATGAGGAGTTCTGTTTGATAGCTTGCATGGCAAGCACCACAGGGAGCAGCATATGGTACATTGACAGTGGAGCATCTAGTCACATGACTGGACAGAAGAGATTCTTCAAAGACTTGCAGGAGGGTGATGATGCGCAGTATCAGGCACAGGGAGTTGGCACTGTTTCATTTAAGAGGGAGTCCGGCAAACCCCTCAGTTTTGCTAATGTGTTATATGTTCCAGGACTGACCAAGAACCTTATATCAATCTCCACTCTGGAGGACAAGGGATATCAAGTGAAGTTCCATGACCATAGAGTGTATATCAG
>LPNX010157358.1:314949-484423 GCA_001517045.1 Pseudotsuga menziesii
TCATCGAATAGGGTAAGTATGCAGTAGAGATCCTGAAGAGATTTAGGATGGAGGACTGTAAGCCTATGGCCATACCTCTAGTTTCCAACTGGAGGAAGATTGATGCATCAGGATCAGACGAATTTGATCCTACCTTGTATCGTCAGCTTATCGGATCGCTTATGTATCTGGTCAACACTCGACCAGACATCAGCTTTGCTGTCAACTCTTTGAGTCAGTTCATGGTGGACCCTCGGAGAGTGCATTGGACGGCTGCAAAGCACATACTTCGCTACATCAGAGATACAGTGGAGTATGGATTGGTTTATGAGCGCAGGGGGAGTGTACAGTTAGCAGGTTTCACAGATGCTGACTGGGCAGGATGTGTAGAGGACCGGAAGAGTACTTCAGGTTGTTGTTTCAGCATCGGATCAGGGGTTGTCTCTTGGTTCAATAGGAAGCAGAAGTCAATTCCATTGAGCTCGGCAGAGGCCGAGTACATGTCAGCCAGCGTGGCTACTTGTGAGGGTATGTGGCTGAGGAAGTTACTTGCAGTGTTGTTCGAGTGTGAGCTAGAGGCTATAGTAGTTAACTGTGACAATCAAAGTGGCATCAGGCTATCTGAGAATCCAGTGTTCCATGACCGGAGCAAACACATAGACATCAAATACCACTTCTTGAGAGATTTTGTTCAGAGGGGAACCATTCGGTTGGAGTACATACAAACAGATGAGCAAGTGGCGGACATTTTCACCAAGGCACTTTGCAGACAAAGTTTTGTGAAGTTCAGGGATAAGTTGGGGTTGCTACCGAATCCCTTCCTTGTTGAGAGGGAGTGTTAAACTCGTAGCAACAAGGAAGGTCTTCCTGCATGCATGTGTTCTTGCATGCAAAAGACTTAAATAGGAAACCAGCTGTATTTAATTTACTTTTCCTAAGTTTACTTTGGAAAATTAATTAAAGTGATCCAAATTAACTTTAGTGAACCACTAGTTAAAGTGAAAGTGAAATTAGGGTTTTCGCTTTACCACTAGTTAAAGTGAAAGTGAAATTAGGGTTTTCGCTTTACCACTAGTTAAAGTGAAAGTGAAATTAGGGTTTTCGCTTTACCTAAAGTTATAAAAGAGAGATCAATTGGTGGAGAGAACACACACTTGTATTCCAACAGAGACACGATACAGACAAGGAGAGAAATTCAGACAGAGGATTTAGCCGAGAAGACAAAGGAGGGAGCAGCAAGATCATCGAGCTTCGTACAGCTGGGTCATACACTCACAAAGGAGGGTGTTGAGGTTTAGCTGGGATTTGCCTAGTGATTCTGCCTGGTACTACATTCGCCAGGTTTGGGTGAATTTGTAGTGATTGTAAAAGTTCCATATTTTCTCATAATAAAATCTATATCTGACTGCTGCAGTGGTTTTCCCATCTTGGTTTTTTCCGGGGGTTTCCATACCCAAAATAATAGTGTCAATATCGTGATGTGATGTTGTGATTTATTTCTCAATTTTATATTCCGCTGTATACTGTAAAGGATATTCATGTGTGGTTATCAATTGATATTTTGCATGTATTGTTTAGCCCTAGTTGAATATTAAAGGAAAATTTACAAATATCTCAAACAAATCAGCTTTCTTTGTTGAAGTTACATTTGGGTTTGCCCCCAATCCTAGTTTTGTTGGTCTACTCACCAGGGTGATGGGCTTTGTAATTCCTTGGCCCTCTTTTCCTAGTCCTTTATCTTCTAAATACCCCATGGCCTACATTATAGTGAGTGTGTTAGGATAGCGCAGAGGATCCCTTTATTGTTGTTCTACTGTAGATTCACTGGTCCCTTGTTGTGGCTTCTTCACCACCTCCTCCATTAGTGTTGTCTCTCCCATTTCCTCCATCCTCATCATCCCCAACTCTTCCACCTCATCTTCATGAACATCATATATTTTATTGAACAGTTCATCTTCAAGATTATCAAGGAATGGTACATCTTCCTTATGTAAATATCTCCTTATTTGCCACCAGACTCCCCTCTTATGCTTGTTGAAGCCATCTTCATTAACTTCTGCATAACTTCTTTGAGGTGGAGTTTCAAAGGCCATGTCCTTCTTGTTAACTATGGCTCCTTGTAGCCTATAGAAGGTGTAGTATGTGGGGACTTCTAGCACTTCTAAAGTGGGAGCTAAGAATGCTTGCTCTATTATCTATTGGGGTTCAATCTCCCCCTTTAATATAGCTTCTACATCCTCATATGTTTCTTTGTTTGTTAACTTTTCAACATCAAGCCTAGATTTGTGATCATGTGGGTTTGGCAATTTTCTACCCTTCTCAATAATAATCAACAAGTGTGGATCATATCTCTAGGGTTGACCCAACAAAAGGTCAAGCTATTTCAAGCTATATATATCATATGTTGGACTGTGAAAACCTCAATCCTTAAATATTTCAAGATTTATGGGGCTTCCTTTACATCTTTTCTATCATTTATAGCATATCCCCCCATGGTAATGGGGAAGGAAAACTTGCCTTTCTTTTTGGCCTTTAGGAAGTGAGATTCATCTATTTCAACCATTTGTTTGGCATATTCCAACACGAAGACCCTGGGGGTTAAAATATTGGGAAGCACATGAGGGGTTGATACTAAGCCAAACAATTTGGTTACAATGAAATCAGCCCCTAAAAACCAATCACTTCTTTTTGTCGCCTCTGCCCCAACTGGAGGTATGATCTGATCTTTGTTGGCATTCTCTCTAGTTTTCTACCCTGAAAAATGGAATATATAATATACATAAGCTCAAATGTAAACTTGAGGAAAGAGACCCTATATCGTCCTTTCTTCACCCATGGTAACCAATCAAAAACCTTGTTTGGTTGCTCCCTCTCCATTTGCTATAGGCCCAAGGTCTTTAGGTGATGTTCCTGTTGATGTATAAACAAATAGACCAGGTATGAGGGGTACTTGAAGACCCCTATGGTAGAAAAAATAGCTAGTTGAGGCCTCATTCTAATGGATATAGACTCTGCATATCTAAATTTTGGAATATTGCAACTATTGTAGGCTCTAACATGGCCACCATCCCTTCAATGAACTCCTGATCTGAATCTCTTCTCAAAATCAAAGTGAACATGGATACGGCCTCCTATGCCCAACAAGCAAAGCTTTTGGACCTCCAAGGACTGGGAAGAACTACATTTTGACTTTGGTTGTACATTCGCCTTTGCAATATCTTGGCTTTCGGGGCTAGGGTCATATTCAAGTATATTTGAGTTTGTGCTTCATGGGATAGGATGATTTTTCAGAGGTCGGTACCCAACATTTCGATGATGGATTGGGAGCTTAGATGAATTAGCGAAGTTCGGTCGTCAATGGCCATGACTGTTGAGGAAGCAGGTTGGAAATTCCAAGCACGGAGCTTGACGAATTCAGGCAACGAGAAAGTATCAAGAACAAGGTATTAAGCAAAGCTAGATGATCAAACGTAGTTCAGTGACTTTGGAGAGAGGAATTTCCCGTAGGTTAAGCCTATTTATTGCTTGGTGCTGGAACCAATGATATGAGTCTGGAGATTTGGGTGAATTAGTCTATGAAAGGGGGGCCTTGGGAACAGGAAATGTCGTTGGTATATGATCGAGTGGACTAAGAAGAGGAGTTATTGGAGGTAGTTGTACTGCTTTAGTCATGGTTACAGAGGGATTAGGAAGGTGGGAGACTGGCATGAGGTACTAAGAGTAAAAAGCAAAGAGCTTAACGATTCTTCTACTAAAATTGAGTGGTTTTGGTTATCGAAGGACTTACCCGATTTCTCAAGCAAGCATAAGCAAAGGCAAGGTTATGAGTATGTAGTTGGAGGAGGTCTCTTTGTGGATTCTATGCATTCTTTTGTAGGTTGGACATTCTTATGAGTTCATTTGGGGCTTTGAATACAAAATAGAACGAAGAATTAAGGATTCATGTGTATTAAACGATCATAAATCTTCATTGAAATCCAAATAACTTGTTCATTAAATGGCGATCAAAGCTATAGCAAAGCGGTGCCAACGTTTTTGTTTAAGTTGGCGAGCCACATGGTAGTTTTTGATTGGTGACTGAGAGGCTAACTTAGCTATCTCTATCCCACATCTTGTTCTATTGGCGAGTATGTCTTATTAGATATCCAAACTTATGTGGCAGGTGAGTCCCTCAAGAATTTTCTTTATTCCTCACATGGGCGAAAAGGTAGTTGACTCCCCCTCCCTGCAAATGAATGGGATTAGCTAGCTCCATCTCTAAGGTTAAATCCTGGTCGTTTGTGGGGTAACAGTTGTGCCAAGTCCCAATCTGCCCCTGATGCACGAATGGTTGAGATCAATCAACCATATTCGTTCAAATTAAGTCTTGGTTGTTGGTGGAGCCCAAACGGGTATGGCTCATTGGCGTCGCTTGATATGAAGTCACTTGTTGTAAAGGAGGTAACGAGATCAAATCCCACCCAAGTTTACCTATGTCCCATGTCTTGCAGGCGGGTGTGGAGCACCTAGGGGTATAGTGGTAGCAAGAATGGATCCCTGGACCCTGTGTCACGCGAGTACCATCCCAGACCCAGTTGTTGATTCCCCTAGTCAAAAAAAAAAAAAAAGTCTTGGTTGTTGGTGGAGGTAGTGCGGTGTCTTTGTTTGAGTTGACAAGCCACGTGGAAACCTCTAATCGGTCACCCAAAGGCTAACTCGACCAAGTCTACCCCATCTTTCTTCTTATTAGCTGGTATGCCTCATTCGAGACTTGAGCTTATGTGGTAGTGCAGGTCTCCGAATAATCCTCAATATCCCTTGAATTACGATGATGGTCTGGGTCGTTAATCTTACATAGGGGAAACCTTTGTCCATTGATATGAGTTGGGCCACCCGTCTAGATTCATTCTAGCCATGGGAGAGGGTGGCGTTTGCATCTTTGTCTGAGTCGGACGACTACCTAGCAGGTCTAATTGGTTACTTGAATGTTGATTGGGTTGAATCTACTCCATGAGTTGTATTGCAGGCATGGGGGACCGTGGGAGCGAGGAACGCAAAAGGGGGACATGTGGAAGCCACCCGAAATTTTAGGAAAATTTCACGGAAACAGAGGGACATCGAAGTCATAAAAAATAATTTAAAATATAAAAATGATAAATCCCAACATTAACTATTACCATGTAAAAAGTAAAACTAAAAACTAAATTCATCAGATTCATTATGGAATGTACATCTATTAGTTATTACCATATCAAATTTCAAATTTGTAAATGATACCGAATTATGTTACTATTACCATGTAAATACTAAAAGTTATTACCATTATCCAATGTATATCTAAATTCAAATTTCAAATATGTAAAAGATAATGCAACAAATTCTGAAGTCTGAAATAGTCAAATAGATACTGAACAATTAACACGGAGAAGTTAAAACAGTGAAATAGAAAAAAGTGAAAAGTCTAATAGTAGATTAAAATTCTCAAAAAATACTAAATAGTAAAGAGTCAAGGACTGTCATTAGTATCTAGTATCTACTATCATGTCGTTAGTATCTAGTATCTACTACCCAGAGTTAAAACTGAAACAATGAAAAGTCGCTGAAATGAAACAACATCATGATCAAATAAGCATCGAGTGTGCTCCATTCACTGGTGTGAGAGGGTAGTTTTTAGGAAGGTGTTCGACTCTTAGGTTAGTGTAGGATTTAATTTAATTTTGGTTTAATTATGTTTTTATTTTTTTACATTTTTTGATATTTTAATTTGCATTTATTTTTATTGTAAAGATGAAAATTGGGGGGGACTTATGGGCATCCCCCCAGGGGAGACTTTTAGGGGGACACCCAAAAGCCCCCCTGGGGGGAAATGCATTCCACACTTAGGGAAACTTGGGGAAACGTGTTTCTTTGAGTTTCCCCCAAAAGGAGGGCATGGGGAAACGTCTCACCAAGAGTTTCCTCGTCCCGGAAGCATGAAGAAGCGAGGGGGCATGTTCCCCACCCTGGGGGACGTGTCCCCATGGAACACTGATTGTTGGAAAATGAGCTATTGTCGAGATTCCACTTAGGGTGGCTATGAGGATTCCCAAGGAATCTCCTTTATTCCTCACTCATACAAAAGATGGCGGGCCTCCCCCCTCTCTGAATGGTTGTGATTGATTCAAACCTGTATTGAGATTAGACATGCACCGTTCACGAGGGGTCCCTCCATCTATCTACTCGATCATGTTTGAATTGTGCTAATGGCCACAATTGAAGGTCGAGAATTGCACAAACAAATTTATGCCATTGGCGAGGAACCCCTCTATTGTAACACTCAATCATGTTCATTCCCGCTAATGGCTAGGATTGCACACGAGAAGTTGCGCAAACAAATCTTGGCCATTTGCAGGGGACCCTCCTTAATTACCTCCTAAACATGTCTTCATGTGCGAATGGCTGAGATATGATGAGGGAGGGTTGCACGACGTATTTGGGCCATTCATGGGGTACCCCTGTTTGTTACGTGTTCCTTTGCATGAACAATGGAGATTGGAAATAGGGGAATAGCATGTTACATCTAGACCATTTGTGGGAATCATTACTTATTACCTTTTGTCTTGTGCACATACGGTTGAGACCTATTGATTGTGCCCAAGAGAGTCCTTTTCCTTCATGACAAAAAACACACTTAGGCTCACTTGGAAGAGGGGAATGACAATAGTTTGAATTATCTGTTTGAGGAATAACACCTCCTATGATCACGGATTGAATGAGAGTGTTCAAGTTCCTTGTGTTGATAATTTTGCTCTTGAATATCTTGATTAGTTTCAGGATGATGTTATTCTAGACAAGAGGGTGAGGACTTCACGAAGAAGTGATGTTAAGTACCTTTATGTGGGTCTAAAAGGAAAATATCCAAGTAAAGCATAGTGGATGGAAATCGAAAACTGAGGGAGTTGTACCCTCACTTATTTTCTAAATAAAACCAAACTTTTGGTGGTCCAAAAGCTTTTTAGTGCGAAGGAGTGATCCAAGAGGATCCCCACAACTGATCCAATCAGAAATGGTTCATTTAGCCTTTGGAAGCGTCCATGCCAACCAAGCAAACAAGATATGGCTTCACATGTCACCTATGTGCCTCAAAGATCTGTCTTTCTTCTGCTCAGATTGCAGCATCAATGACATGGTGTATTACATGTCTTTGAAGGGTGGATTTGGAGGGATTTGACCCCTGTTTTGATAATCACATGGATCTTTAGAGGGCTCTCTTCTACAGATGTCTAGCGAGGAGCGGAAATGGCGAATGGGAAAATGGTGTTGCAGTTACGCTTATCCTCAAGAAGCTTAATGGCGAGGCTGTACTACGATGCCCTTCAATCAATCAATCAATCAATTAATATATATACGACTATTTTGTGAGGCAAAAACAAAAACAAAAAAGCAGTCCGACCACGTCATTGGAACCCTCTTGAGTTTTTTCTATGCTAATAGCGCCATGGACATTTGCAATTCCTGCTCTGTTCCTCACAACAAGTCCTCTGATCAGGTTGCGGTTAATATAGACTACCATCGTACCATGTATGATTTGCACCAGAGGGTAAATTCAAAAGAAGTTATCAGTGGATGGTATTCCACAGGTGCAGGTGTGAGATATAGTAGTGCTTTGATGCAAAAAGCCCCTTCATTGGGAAAATAAGGCAAGCCTGTGTTCATTTTTGCAGGAAGAGGTCAGTATTTTTTTATCTTCCTAGAGAACATCAGAGATTGATTTTGCAAATTGGAGACCATTTTCTGTTGTAAAAATGTACTTTGCATCTTTTAATGGATTGGTTCCTCACTTGAAGCGGACCTAGAGATGTAACCCATATGGGTGAACTCCATTAACAATTGTCGAGTATTGCTTGTGTTTTCAGTTCTCATTTTGAATTTCAGTCCTTTAAATTCTGCATTATAATTAATCAAGCCAATTTTGTTTAACGAAATTAATTAAGAGAAATTGAGAAATAATCTGAATTAGTAGAACAAGACATTTAGTACTAATTTCAGATCAGGCGTCTAACTAGGCTGTGACCTTAAATTAGATTATTATGATAAAGGATACTAAATATTAAACACCTTACTTGCCTGTTAAAAGAGACATGGTCCATGAAGAAGTTTTTCAATGACACATAGGCAACTGTGGGCAACCATTAAAATCGATGGTCGGGTGTCCAAGTTGAGGAAGGAAATAAAGTAGAAAACAAAAGAGTGAAGAAGAAAGGCAGCTTCCAGGAGGCCCACCACCTAGGCCATGAAAATCTTGACCAATGTGAATATATTCAGGAGTAAGTTAATGAATAATGGGACAAGCAATTCAATCCTATTCATATGTTGACCAGGCAGACTTGAGAGTCTACAAATTCTGGTATCGACAGGAAAAAAAGAAAACTTTCAACTACTCAACCAAGGATCAAGTCACATGGAACCACTCATGTAGAATTAGTAAATTACAGCAATGCTGATAGCCATATATTGGGACCCTACCAGCTGTTCAACCAAACAAAAGACTGTATCTCATGGGATCAAAACTGGACCATTGTTGGTCACTCACAATCATTACTATAATTTAATACTTTTTATTAGCCAGCAAAATCGGTATAACCCTCTAGCCAATATAAGGGATCCCGGAGAGATCGCTGCGCAGGGGAGCTGTTGATCAAGCTCGCAAGGGGCGATTTGGTCGAGACAAGGAGGAGGATGCAGCCTTGGCCGTGGCTGCTCTGAGCGTGAGATCCAAGACAAGCCTGATCCAGAGGCTGCATGCAATTGGCTCTCTGAGCTGGTTGTAGCTGCTGGAAGTTGTGGAGGCCCTCTCCCTGAATCCATGCATTGAAGCTGGCCCGGAGTGGGAGGGGCATTAAGATGGCGGAGGAGGTAGGGGATGAATCCTTGCCTACTCGTTCGGAAGCCTTCGATAGGCTTATCACCAACCATGCCAAGCGATCAAGCAAAAGAGAATTGCCGAAATTTGTTAAGCGAATAGAAGATGTGCCGGAGGTAGCCCTTCCCCCGGAAGAAACGATCCGGGTTGCACTATCACTGGCAGATCGGGCCTTGATCGGGCAGTTCACAGGGTTGTGGCCCTCACCCAAAACCACTGATAGCTGGGTTCAACGGAACTGGCGACCGCTAATAAACAAAAACGTGGCCTCCTACGCCATCGGAAGGGGATACTTCCTCTTTGACTTTGAATCCAAAGACGACAAAGACCTAATCTTCAGGAATGGGCCCTACTTCATGGGGCCGCAAGGTCTTTACCTGAATGGATGGTCGCCAGACTTCGACCCGGAAGCTAATACCCCTAAAGCTGTCCCAGTCTGGGTCAGACTGCCCAACCTACCTATGCATTGCTGGAACCCCAAATCCCTACATGCTATAGGGGACGCACTGGGAAAATATATCGACATGGCCAGCCCAAAGGACCAATATGCTTGCGCCCACATATGCGTGGAAGTCGACCTCGAAGCTGGACTGCCAGAAGCTATAAACCTCACGGTGGGGAACTGGTCTCACATTCAAAAACTGGACTATGAACAACTCCCCTTCAAGTGCAGAGGCTGCCATGAGTATGGGCACTTCATCCGAAACTGCCCTAAAACTCCGGAAAGCCAGCAGGAGAAGGGGGAAGGATGGCATAGGGTGAACAGATCTAGATCTAAGAACCAAACCGGTGGGGGCCCCAAGAAAGGTGAGGGGAGTGACCCATCCGAAAAACTCCAAGAGCCTCCAAGACCTACAGAACCGGTGGAAGTAAGGGAGGAATCCATAGAAACAGGAGACAGATCTAGCCATGAAAAGAGCAAAGAACCGGAAACAATCATCTCAGACCAAGGGAGAGACAATGAGGAAGACACAGCGGAAACTAAAGTAGGAGAAAGTCGGGGAAAATCTGATGAAGAACTGGACTCGGAAGAGGACGACGAGGAAGAAGGGGAAATTGAAATAACAACCCCAAGATTGACCAAAACAAAAGGAAGGAAATCCAGAAAAGAAGTACGAGAGCAAGCAACATACAAGGATAAGCTGCAAGGTTCCCAGCTAACCTTGGAAAAGCTGCTGAAAAACCCAAGAAACACCCATCAGCATGGGCAGGCCTCGAAAGGGATGCCTACGGCTTCCAAAAGTAAGTAATGAAGGCTATTTCCTGGAACTGCAGAGGGCTCGAAAGCAAAGGCAAAGAAGAAGCTATGCTAAATTTAATCTCTCTTCACCAACCGGACATCTTGCTGATTCAGGAAACCAAGCTGGAGGAGACAGCATTCCTCCAAACCAGTAAAAAATTTTGGAAAAAAAAAGGCACTGCTGCTTTAAGCTCCAGAGGAGCATCTGGGGGTATAGGAACCCTATGGGATGACAGGAAATTTGAAGCTATGGTCATCAAAAATAGCACTCATTGGATCCTCATAGTGCTGAAACAAAAAGACACCAACTCTCTGGTAAGTATAATTAACATATATGCTCCTAATTCTTATGGTGAAAAAATAAACTGCTGGAATCTTCTCCGTGAAGAACGAAATAATCTGCAAGGTAATATAATATTGGCTGGGGATCTGAACCTCATTCTAAGTCAGAATGAAAAAAGAGGGGGCTCTAGCTCTACAGACCCCATTATAGACATAGTGGAAGACATCATTACGACCTAGGACCTCATCGATATCAAGCCTTCCACAGGGAAATACACTTGGACCAATAGGAGGTTTGGGCCCGGGCACATTGCGGCCAGACTTGACCGATTCTTGGTTCAGGATAACTTCCTCCTGCTAGGCCTGATTATATCCTCCAAAATCCTTCCCTTCGGAGGCTCTGATCATAAGCCCATCCTTCTGGAAATGGTGCAAGAAAAATATCTGGGACCCATTCCATTTAGATTTAACTCCATGTGGGCCAAGCGTGATGAATTCCTTCAGATTGTAGCAGACTCTTGGGCCCATCCGGTTACCGGCTCTCCCTTCTTTGTATGGGAGGAGAAGCTGAGGAGGCTCAAAAAAACATTGAAGAACTGGGCTAAAACGATCCCAAATCCAAACTCTGCCAAGCTTCAAGCCGCCCACGAGCTGGAGTTGCACCAAGCCGACATGGAGGATAAAGATGTGACTATAAATGACATTCAAAAAGAGACAAACCTGCAGCTGAACCTTCACGCGGCGTGCAGAGAAGAGGCTGAATGGTGGCGCCTCAAATCTAGATGTAAATGGTTGAGAAACGGAGATAGAAATTCAAGTTTCTTCCACAAATTGACTGAGGTAAGGAAAAATCAGAATAATGTCCGTGAGATTCAGATCAATGATAAGATAATCAGCCAATTTGAAGAAATTAAAGCTGAAGCCACCAACTACTTCAGCGAGCTGTTCACCGAACAGCCTACCCCCAGCGACGGCCAGCTTTTAAATCTTGTCCCCAATTCAATAAACAGTAGTGACAATGACCACCTGAACCAAATCATCACGCTGGAGGAGATTAAAGATACTGTCGCTGCCATGGAGGAGGACAGATCCCCAGGACCAGATGGGTATAATGTGAACTTCATATCTATCTGCTAGGAAATTGTTAAAAAGGACTTACTCAAAATGATCAGAAAGTCTCAGAGCTGTAGTAAGATCAGAGGAAGTACGAATTCAGACTTCTTGGCCCTCATTCCAAAGGAGAAAGATGCTAAGACTTTTGACAGGTTCCGGCCAATTTCATTATGTAACATAGGGTATAAAATCATAACTAAGCTCATGGCTACCAAATTAAAGCACATCCTACCTATCATTATCCCGGAGAATCAAGGTGGATTCATCAAAGGAAGGAAAATTTGGGACAATGTCATTTTAGTGCAAGAAGCCATCCATTCTAGCCTGAAGAACGGAGATAAAGGAATGGCGGTAAAATTAGACCTGGCAAACGCTTTTGACAGAGTTAGCCATTCATTCCTCCTTTAGGTAATGCTGAGATTCGGTTTTGCTCCCAAATTTGTCTCTTGGGTCAAGGCCTGTATCAGCAAGCCTTGGATTGCCCCCCTCATTAATGGAAGAGCTGCGCCTTTCTTCCAAGCTACGAGAGGTCTGAGGCAAGGATGCCCGCTCTCACCCCTACTCTACGCCATTCAGGCCTCGGTACTCAGTTTCCAATTGGAACACGCTAGACTAGAGCAGGAGCTGCCAGGCATAAGGCTGGCCAAAGGAATCAAAGATATTAATCACTCTCAGTTTGCTGATGATACTATATTAATGGGAGGGGCCAGCCAGATCATAGCTCATCGATTCAAAGCTGAACTGAACCGTTACTGCCAGGCCTCAAGAAGTAAAATTAATCTCAGGAAGAGTCAGATCTATGGATGGAACATTAATCCGAGGGAAATGTCAGATATATCCCGAATTCTAAATATGAACGGAGCTGTAAGCTGGGACACATTCAAATACCTAGGGGTGCCTATTGTCAAAATAAAATCCAAGTCTTCAGACTGGAATCCCATAGTGGAAAAAATAAAAAATAAAATATCAGGATGGGGGACTGCATGGCTAAATCTAGCGGGGAAGGTTGTTCTAATTAAAGCTGTCTTGAACAGCTACTTGCTCTACCAATGCTCTCTGCTCCTAGCACCGGGCAAAATCATAAATCAAATAGAGGTATTACTGAAATCCTTTCTCTGGAATGGTGGGAGCAACGGGGGAGGTTAAAAGTATGCTCTGGTAAGCTGGAAAACCGTTAAGATGCCCAGAAATGAGGGAGGACTTCAAATCAGAGACCTCAATTGTCAAAACATGGCCATTGGGGCCAAATTACTCTGGAATATGCTAAATCCTAAGCCATCCTGGTGTAGTCGGGCTCTTAAAATTAAATACTTCCCAGGATCCAGGCTTAGATGCCTGGAAGGAGACCACGTGAAGACCAAGGGGTCCCCCATCTTCAAACTGTGTAAAAAATCGTTGTCTCATTTTATCGAAAAGTTATGGTGGATTCCGGGTAATGGGAAAGACATTAACTTCTGGAAGGACCCGATCCTTGGTAAACTCCCTCCTCGCCTACCCCGTTTGCAATCTTGGATGGAGGCGAGAGCTCTGTCAACGCTATGGAGTATTTCAGACTGGGAGGTAATCTATCCACATCGCTGGATATCATGGGTAATGCCGGACTGTCCTGATGCGTTGGAGACTGATAAACTGAAACTGCTCAATCACCTGGCTGGGATAGCTCCGATCTCGCTCACCCTGAAAGATAGACGTGGCTGGGGCTATCGAACATGCATCTATACGACAGCTGAGGGGTACAACGTGTATGCAGCATCTTATAATGTGCCAGCGAACCCAGCAATATGGAATCACAATTGGAACAACAGAACGCTGCCCAAAATTGATGTGTTCACTTGGACATTGATTCACCAAAGACTGCTGACCGGAGAGAATCTGGAGAAAAGGGGGATAGCGGGCCCATTCAGATGCCCTCTCTGTGCTGGAAACTCAAAATCTATGGCTCATCTCTTTTTTAACTGCCCATATACTGTCTCAATCTGGAAGGAAGTAATGCTGAATGAAGAAGATGGGTTTCAATGGAATGGAAGTAATCAGGAATTCTTCATCAATTGGGAAAAAATGTACAAGGGCGAGCTGGGTAAAAAAAATGGTGTGCGTGCCTGCCGGCTGAAACTATCTAAAATTGTTTGCTGGTGCATCTGGATAGAAAGAAATCAGAGAATTTTTCAGAATAGAAGTCAACCAGCGTGGAAGGTAACTGTCAAAATCAATGCTCTCCTTGGTGAGGTGGTAAGAAGCACCACGATTCCGTACAACAAAGCCGAGTTGACAGGAAAATAAAAAAAATGGATGCAAAGTCTCAATATTCAAGAAAATAACAGCATAGCCATCAAAAATTTGGAGGATTGGGAAATCAAAATGGACAAATCCCAATTCGAAAACTGGTTAAGAGAAAGAAAGATATTCAAACTGTTCTTTGATGGAGCTTCAAAAGGGAATCCGGGGAAAGCGGGAGGAGGAGGAGTTATCATAAGCCCCACAGGGAAAGTTGAAATCGAATACTCCTGGAACATAGGACACTATTCTAATAATATGGCAGAAGCATATGGGCTCTGGCAAGGCCTTAAGCAGGTGCAAAAAGTAGGAGCGGATGAAGCTGTGGTTATCGGAGACTCGAGGCTAATTATTCAAGCAGTGAGCGGAGGAAGAAGGGGCAAAAATGAGAGGATGGAAAGACTGTTAAAAAGAATCAGATATATGATCAAAAGGTTCAGGAAGATTGAATTCTTTCATGTTCTCAAGGAGCTTAATATGAGGGCGGACAAAGCAGCTAATAAATTCATAGATATAGGGTGCTATGAACTCAAGGTTAATTCAAAGATAAGTCTGGAAATTCCTCCATAATTTGCCTTCTGTCTAAGGATGGGGAGTTTTAGCGGATCTCTGTACTCCTGATCAGCGTCTTTAAGCTGAACCAATCATGTTAATATAACCGTTTTTGTTATAAAAAATATATAAGGGAGCCCTTATATAAGGCAATAATAGGTAGGCTTGAAACTGGAATTGTTATGAGACTCTTTCCATTATAAAGGATCACTGGTACAAATAAATAGTAGATTGATTTGAGCTCGCATGAGTAATAAATAATAAGAGAGAAATAGTATAGGTGGGAGATTATCCTAATCATATTTGATGTTATTGTCTTTTGGGATTATCCGGAGATAGTGCAACTTATGATCCGTCTTATACTTTGGAGTTGCGATCCCATCTATATTTGCTATATTCAGTATTTCAATGGCTATTTTGGGTGTATCTGGTTCATAACAAATTATATCATAGCATTTAAATTCATAACAAAAATTCTAGAAATTGGGCATTCTAGCTAGTTCTTCCTGCAAAGATTTATGTTTTTCTATATCCTCTTTCAGACCATTTTACAATATATTTACAAAGTTTTCAGAAAGTTGCTCCAGAGAGTACTAGTCTAACAATGTACAAAGCTTCCAACAATGTGCCTCTAGGATCTAGGATGTCTGTTATATGATTATATAAATAAAAGCATACGTTGTGCGATTAAGTTTGAACACAATGTACAAGCCCTGGCCCTGAAACCAAGCCGCAACAAAAATGGGAACAATAAAAAAAGATTGAACGCGCTTAAACCAGAAAGCCAGAAAAATGACATTAAAATCTCTGATGCTCCATTCAAATATTGATCATTGATCAATCCTCTGCAAGTCAACAAAAGAAACAGGAAAAGACCAAACATGTATATTATTTTAAGAGATTTCAATGTGAAAGGTTGAGAAGTACTGAAATTTTTACCCACCTCTGGATATGGTTATTCTGGCAACTCCTTTCTGACCGAATCCCAAATGGTTGAAAGCCACCAGCCTTGTTGCAAACAATATTGAGACAAAACTGCTCACAATCACAGCAAACAAATTGACTTCATCAGAGACAGAGGCCTACTCTAGCAGAGCCCTGTTTTCTAAAACGTGGGCACACTGAGATGGGGACTTCGGATTTTCCAAGGGAGGGGCCTCACGAGTTATCATGACGAGTTATCCGAGTCTCGTTCCACCACACAAGTAAACATACGGTGAGTTGGAAGAACCGAGTTGCCTTCTTTGACTTTGAATTGTTGTTGTGGGATATTTTTATTGGTTTTTTTAATAAGCAAAGAGTGTATTTCAAGAAAGTCCTCGTTAAGGTAAGTTTTTCAATAGAAACGGCAATTTTAGGCTGTAGATATGTATTAAGAATTTAATTTCTGCAAGTACATTTAGTATAACAGCCCACTGGCAGTAACATAATGCCATAATAGACAAGTGGCAATAACTTAATGTCGGCGAATGTGGATGGATTGATTAGTTGTAGTGTATTGGGGTTATGATGATGTGTGAATTTCTAAAAGGAAGATAATATAAAAACACTCGAAATAAAATTAATCTAAGTTCAAAGATGGATAAACATGTTTATTTTAAGTAATAAGTTTTATAAGGGTTATTAATATACAAAGTTATAAAAATTAGATTTAAAAAAAATTAATAATAATAATAATAATTGAATAAAAAAAATTAAAAAGTTAAGACTTATATTTAAGTTATTGGTTTATTAATAATAAAAAAATAGACTAAATATTAATGAAAATTGTATTTTCATATTTAAAGATAATGAGAAGTCTTGAAGAGATTAAGTTATGAAATTGAATAAAGTTGTATTTTATATTATTTATGGTAAAACAAGTTAAAAAGAAATAATTTGTTTTTCCTTTACTTTCTTTTTATTACAAATTTTTATAGATTTATTTATCCTAAAATGTTTTGGGTTAGTAAGGTCATGAGCATTGGTCATGATTTATACAATATCTTCATCCTTATTTATACAATATTTATTGGCCTTAATATTGTTCTCAATACTAGATCATAGTAATTAATAGTAAAGAATCATAAACCTAAAAATCAATGATGGATTATGCTTATATAAAGATTGATAGTTAGTAAATTAGTTAAGGTGAAGGATAGGGTAGTATGAGGAGGTAGATGTGTTAGGGTTGCAAACTAGTGGAGGAGGTGAAGAAATCATAGACACTCAATGGATCCATAGGAAGGATTAGGGCCAAACTTCATATTTTCAATCCTTGGTGTTTCTTTTTTGAAAATCCACACATGTAAGTCTCTTCTGCTTCACCCTTGTTACTCTTCAGGAAACAAAAACATCCTTGGTATTGGTTTCAATGAGACCCCTAACTTCCTTTCAAGAGTCAATGCCACAAGGAGTGAAGATATACCAACGAGGTCCAAGTAGAAGGGAATGTCGTAGCCTCCCACTTCAAAGTTTCTTCTTTTTAGAAGGGATAAGGTGGAGGCTCTACCTCAAATGGTTGTGTAATACGAGCAATTTTGTCATTTAGTGGAGATCTAGTGAATGTAATATAAAGTCTTAGCACTACGCATAGACATACCCTCCCTATGAGTAGTGCAATTGGATAAGTCGTGATTGCTAGTCAAAGTAATGGTCCCTTATTGCATAATGCTTCAATGCTACTTCATTAGAAGAACCTCCATATCACCTTATTATATTCACCACATAAGTTCCTGATAAGAAAATCCATTGGTGATTATTAGAGGGGAGACTCTAATCCTAAAGTGTCTACTTGTGAAGGTTTGAAGCAATCTGGTATCAAGAGGACTCTAGGGTAAAGAAAAGGTGGTCAAAGGTCATTAAACAAGGTGAGATAAGCTCAAGGTTAGTTGTGGGGGAGGGATTCATGCTAAAGGATATAATACCAAAATATAGCCTTAGTTGAGAAATACTATTGTAGATTTAGTTCAAAAAAATCAATGAGGTCTTAGGTAGAATTAAATTAGGCAATGGTGGTAGGTTATATTCCTCCATTGCACATCATAGCTAAGGGTTGGATAACCTTCCTCTTCAAGTAAGAGAAGGATGTGGCATTAATTGAATTGAGGCATTGGTTATGGATTTTCAAGTAGGAGAAGGATGTGGGGTTAATCAACTTGAGGCATTGGTAATATAGTAACCCATATAGCATTGAAAGCTAGGAGTTGAGCTTTGATCCAAAAGAAAAGTTGTGGTCTCATAAGTTTTGTGGGTAAAACATTTATCCTTCCATTAAGGTTGTGGACGGATTGAATTCTGAAGGATCAATGATAAACTAGGTAAGCTTATTTGAGTATGCCCTAACCATTACTCTAACCCATAAATAAATGTTGTAAAGATGTGTGTTGAAATTGATCTAAGAAGAGGTCTTTAAGATTCTATTAATATCTCCCATGGAAAGTGGATTGTAGTTCAAATATCGGACTACCAAAATGCCCCCTTCTGCTACCATTGGTACTGACAATATGGTCATATAAAATATGATTGTCCCTTGAATGTTTGCAATAGGTATTTTATAATAGGGAAGAAGTCACAAGTCCATGACACTTGAGGTAGGCCAAGTATGAATGACCTACATGCTACTAGTAAGGGCCTAACAATGGAATCAAGTAAGAGCTTGGTTCCTCTAGAAATCAACCACAAGCTCACCCAGTTAGAGGTTAACATAAATGTAAATGGAGTGGGTCCACTCACTACAATAGGTTGGTTGCCTCCAAATAATGAATTTAGAAAGGTTTCTCGTACTAGTGAAAATGATTCAATATGCCTTATGAATTATACTCAAAGTAAACCTATATATATTTTCTCCACAGTTGGGGATTCTCTCCAAACCCAAAATCTATCATATATGGCATTACAGGTCCCTTTGGTTGAGGAGGTGAGACCCAAGGGAAAGTCCTTAGTTATATATTGAAACTAGGTATGTGGGGAGAGCTCTCCCCAAAAGGATTTTCAAAGGAATGAGAGGAAGATTATAAATGGACCAATAGAGAAGATGTTTGAGATGGATGTCACTTGAGATCTTTTAAAACTCTTACTACTTGATTTTAGGACATAAAAGTAAAAGACGGCATCCTGTTGGATGGAGGTGAAAATGGAATTGATTCCTCTCAAGGTAGGAAACCCTTCATCCTCTTAGTAGAGGAGAAGGAAAAAAATGAATTCAAGTTGGGAAACAAAGTAACATCCTATGACCCTTAGAAAAAGAAAGTCCCTTTTGTCGAGCACTGAACTAACTATATAGATGGGGCATGAGCTATGAATAGCCCAACGCTTATTTATATAAAAAAGGGTTGGGTGAGGAAGCTTTCCTCCAAAGGATTATAAAGTGATACTACTCTCTATGAACATTCATGGTTTAGGATCAACCCATAAAAATATTGTTCTTCATAGATTAGTCAATGCTCACAATTATTTGTTTGCAAGAAATTATGATGATAGCTAATTCAACCATTGATTCCTTGAAAGGGAGCCTTAAGGGCCGGAATTTGTGGCTTTAGATTATGAAGGAAATTTTGGTGATTTAATTACTAGATGGAACAATTTTGCAGGGTTTCCAATCTAAAGATACTACAATAAGGAATAAACATGGATTTACATTATCTAAGTTTGAGTAAATATTTCATTTACAAAGTGTATGTCCCTTATGTGAATCAAAGAGAGATTGGTAGAATTTGTTCGAGTAGGAAAACATAAATAAAGGGAATGTATTTTTGATGGAGACCTTAACTTTACAATGAAAAAGGAGAGGTTTGGGGAAGGAATGGAAGGTTGAACTTCATGATGTATTTCATCATCCATAATTTTGAAGAAGTCAATTTATGTGATGTGGATCCAATCAAGTTGTGTAATGTACTTAACCAATAGAAATGACATAACATAACAAAATTTAGGGAAATATAGGTGCATAACAGAAAATGCAAGATAACGAGATTAAACCTGCAAAATGTAACCCTTGTATTGATAATTTCCAAAAGAGAAAGCAACATTCATGAGCCTCTTTGAAGGGGAAACCCCCTTTGATCATATCTCTGACATAACAACAATACTTGACAAAACATTAAATAGCCTCCTATCTCTATACATAGTTTCTTACTATAAAAACTATAACTACTTGTGGTCCCATAATTAATGAGTACCAACCACTTGGTTGGCCTGATTTAATAATGGTGACCACTTTACAATAAATGACTACCCGCTAACTAGGCAATGGGCCTTATTGAAAGAAGATGGTGTTATCATTGGAGTCTGCACCTATACTACTAAGGTTCAAAGTCCACATAATCTTAAGATTTTCTAATAAATGACTAGGTTTTGGGATTACAAATATATTCTAAAGGTGAGATGGAGATCAGGCATAAGGTAATTAAAATAATCAAACAATATATATAACTAAACCACAAAGAAATTTAAAAGAGTATGAGTATGAACTACATAAAGAGTGGGTGAGTTTCAAATCAAAGGTACATAATAAACATCTCAACCCATTCATAAGAACTCAAAGATAGATGACATTTATCAGAGAACAAAGTTATGAATCAAGTGTTCAAATTGAGCATAAACATTTAACATGACAAAGGAACAAACATAGGCTCATCTCGAATATAATATCATTCCATAACAATATTTATATAAGCTGAAAATATGACATACATGCCTGATAGATGATAGAAGTATGATCTCCAAAAACACTTCCTAATACCTCTTTATTCTTCATTGTCACACACACACACATATATATACAAAATATTTAAAACTGTAACAGTTTGAGATCCAAAATTGGATGGATCGAATTGACCAAAAATAGAAATACAATTCATAATCTATCTAGACCTTATGACTCATAACATAAAGTTTGACACTTAATACTAACATCTGGAAAATGATAATGACAAAACAAATATGCCATCGAAGATTTCTGGGGATATGACCTAGATCTTAAGCATACATAGACTTTGAGTTGGATTTGACCATGAACAGTCACAGCTTCCTAGCTACTTCAACCAATATTGTCAATCCATCAAGTGCTTGTCGTATTTTTTGTAACTGAGAGTGTTATGCTTCCATGGATTGAATCTTGATCCGAAGCTCTTTGTTTTGACCCATGAGCTATTCATTATGTTGCTAACTGGCCATCTTTCTCCTTAGTACTTCTTTAGATACTGTTATGAGTTCTTGATAATTAGCATCGATCTCTTCCAGATCTTCCCTTAGCCTTTTGTTTGCTATCATTACTTTCTCATTGGAATCATTTAAATATCTATTTTTCTCCTTAAAGTATTGTAAATATTTTTTCAAGACCTTGGCTTATGACAATGATTCCATAACCTCTTGATGTGTAGGGTTTTCTTCAATATCTAAGGGTTTTTAACACATACCAATTTCAAATTCAACAAATTTTTGCTTACCTTTATCTTTGCAAGTTTCTTCGAGAGTTTGATCTATTGTATGATATTCTTCATCTACAACCTGTAGATCTTCATCACTGGAGGAGTCCTCTATGATAGTTACAACATTCTTTTGGAATTTTGGATTAAGGATGGCCTTCATATTCATTCTTAGTTTGTTCCTTGATCTGGTTTTTGGTCTCTAGTTGTTTCCCAAATTATCTACAACAAGGGTTTCATTATTTTTTGAATTAGATGGAAATTCTTGTACCATAGTATTTTCCCCTGTATTCCTAGCGGTATCGGGAGCAGTGACATTTTCCTTCTGAAACTCAATAACTAATTCCCTTGGTACCTCTGTTCTAGAAACTTCTAACACTGGCATATTTACAACGTCGAATTCCTTTCTTGATTGTTTATTTCCATGTTCAGCCGCCTTTCTCTTTTGTCTTTTCGAATCTTTGTGTTTCTTCTCTATTTTTTTATCATCATTATGTATCTGAGCTTCAAGTGCAAAATCAAACCAAAATAGAAAATGTTGCCAAGATCTATCAATCTTCTTTAACTCGGTGGTTATTAAAAGCTTAATTAGGTCGCGATGAAACACAAAGCGGCTGGTATGATCAGGGTGATTCTTTACCCATGTGACCATCTTTTATATGCTTTTAAACATGTAATAAGGTAGATTTAGCCTGGATTCACCATTCAAATGCAGTAAAAACCTCAAATGATACCTGAACACGGTTGCAAATCGGCCTTCGCAGGTTATATAGTGCTAGATAATGTTGAGCACATCCCTCCATTCAGGTTTAACATTATTCAAATGAATACCTTTACCCCAATCTATCTTCTTTAAACCAAGCAATAAGAACATACTTAGGTCAACCTCAAACAGATGTTCCTTAAACCATCTCTCGCCTTCGAGGGTTATTCCTGTTGATTCTACAATTATGGCTTCATTTACCCTAAAAGTTAGGGTTTGAAAACTAACATAAAAATCCTTGCAATTCTTCATGAAGGCCTTTGTTACCTCTAGATTGTGACCTCTTAGATTTTCACAGAAACAAAACCATCCTGCATTTCGCATCACCTCTACACACTTAGGGAATTCTTCAGCCCACTTAACATTCTCTTGTTCTAACCTGCAAATTTTCCCACTAAGTTTCTTCATCGCCGCCATCGTGATCCTGCTAGGTCATGTCTTCTAAACTGATAGGTGTATTTCCTATTCAAACTCCATTATGCAAATAATAATTCATGCATGAAGTTTCATAAAAAAACTAGAGTATGAATCCTTAGTTCATGTATTTTACATTATCAAGAATATTATGCACTGTAGGTGTACTTTAGGCTTCTGTTAATGCCATAATGAACAGAGAATCCTCCATCGAACACACGCCCATAGCATGACAAATGTCATGAATAAATTCCAAGTTTAAACAATCCTGCAGTGCCAGCTTGTAACCTCATTATGAAATGTGTTGCCGAAATGTACTATTACAAAACTATAAATCATTCATCAAAGTTGGAAACTTGGAGCATTCATAGGTTAAGCTTAGATCATTTATCAAACTATGAATCATTCATCAAAGATTAGAACTTGGAAGAATTAATGAAAATAAGCCATATATGTTCTAGTTATCATAACAAATAAATAAGTAAATGGTAAACTAAAACCTAAGGAAACTGTACTGTCCCTTTTTGAAATTTTATTAAATGACCATTTTTTCACCTTTTTTTCCCTATTTCGACCTTTGACTAGTTTTGATGTCTAAGTCTCCAAATTGGTCCAAACGCTCCCAAATATTCATAGAAGGTATATGAATGATATTACTGTTTGAATATGATGTTTGGGGAAGCTTTATTACCCTCTAAAGGCTTCTGCAAACTTGTTTAATATTTTGGTCGAGGTAGGAGTTGTGGCTAGTAATTTAGGGTTCTAATTCCCCCCACAATGAATACTGAAAACGGCTTCCCAAATGAACTCAAGCCAACTCTAATTTATGAATAGAAGAAGGGTACATGTAAATAACATCAATATGAACTCATATGCATCACCATTCAGCTTTTAATGTCTGTTATAACTCCCTTAAATCAGATGCAAAAAGACTAGTTTCAACCTTGGGGGAAATGACACTGTTTCTTCATTGTTTAACATTTATACGCGAAATATTTTGGGTATTTAAACCTAAGAGTATTCTGAACTTTAAATACATAAATAAAATTCCATTCATCCATAAACCATCAGTATTTTACTTATCCATTCGAATCCATCAACATCAAATTGATTCACAACAAGATAGTGGGGAAATGACACTATTTCTTCACTAATTAACATTTTTACATGAAATATTTCATTATTTTGACCTGAGAGTATTCTGAACTTTAAATACATATAATTTACATCAGAACATAAAATAATGGGGCATTATAAGCTCCCCCAAAGAAATCAATGGCTCACCAAATGCACCTCAATCCATAGAGCAAGAATATGCTAAGAAAACATGGAATAGATAAAAGAACAAGTTGATATTGTAGTGTCCATGAGATTCCATGTAGCTTGCACCTATAACTTATGACTCCATTAATTCTCCATGAAATACCTGAGTGGCCCCTTCAAACACCAACTTGGATGGGAATCTTTCATTCTCGAATTTGGCCATGAATTTTGCTAAGGCAAGAACTAGTCATCCACTAGCTCTCTCAATTCAAAAATGCAAATTTCTCAAATGATAAAAAGCCCTTCTCTTGGTTGATTCCTGTATTTTATAAAAATCCTTAGCCTTCTAAGGTTACCAATCCATCCACAAACTCAAGCCAATTTGAATTAGGGTGTGTGCTCATGATTTTCCATGTGTCCTCCCTTTCCCAGCATTCCATCTTCCCCAAATTCGAGTAGGAGCCCATTGAGCTTCCCCAAATCACATGAACGCCCTATTGGATGCTCTATTTTTACTGGACATGTCAAATATGTCATATGTCAGCCTTCAAATCTGATTTGTGTCATAGGTGTCATAGCATCTTCATCATTGTTGTCATAGAGTTAGGGAATCTAGTCCAAGTGTCTCACTAGCTCCAAAATGAATCTTCCTCTCCCATGTAAGTTACATTTCCTTCCAAATTCGACCTATGATGCATATGGCCAAGTTTATTAGTCTTATAACTCATCCAAGAACATTTAGGCTTCCCATGGATTCAAAATTGCAAGAGGAGGATTCCATGTGGCACCCTTGGAGAAGTCAACTTGGAGAACCCCTTCACAAACTTTCTTATAATAGGTGCATATTCCAATGAAGCCTTTTAATTCAGTGATGTTTTTTTGGTGATGGCCATTCTAAGATAGCCCTGATTTTTTCCATTTGTACTTTCACTCATTCTTGCCCAATAATGTGCCCAAGATACAATAGTTCCTTCATCCCACATTCACATTTAGACATCTTAACAAACAAGGACTATTCTTTCAAAGTTTTCAACACAATCTCTAGATGATGCAAGTGCTCTTCCCAAGTTTTACTGTAAATGAGAATATCATCAAAGAAGACCAAAACAAACCTTCTAAGCTGCTTGCAAAAGATTCTATTCATGCATGTTTGAAATGTGGCTGGAGCATTGGCTATTCCAAATGGAATAACAAGAAACTCAAAGTGACCATAATGACAATGAAAAGCAGTCTTTTGTACATATTTTTCCTTCATTCGAATTTGGTGATAACCTGATCTAAGGTCAATTTTGGAGAAATATTTGGCTCCAAATAGCTCATCCATGAGCTCATCAATCCTAGGAATAGGATACCTATTATTGATGATCTTCTTGTTCAAAGCTCTAAAATCTATACACATCCTCATGGTTCCATCTTTTTTCTTTACCAACACTACTAAAGAAGCATAAGGGCTATAGCTTGGTCTAATGAGTCCCAACTCTAAGAGTTCTTGGATGAACTTCTCAATATCATCTTTGAATTTCTTGGGATTTCTATAAGCAGGTATCTGAATGGGTGAAGGACCCTCCTCCAAAACAATGTTGTGCTCAACCCCCCTATCAGGTGGTCTACCATGTGGAAGATCTCTAAAAACTTTTTCATACTTTTTCAATAGTTTCTCTATCTACTTTGGGTGTTAAAAAACCTTTATGTTTGGCTTGGGAGATGTGATATTACATTCACCATCCCATTCTATGTCCCCATGCCTCAATATAGATCTCATACTATTGCAAGCCACTACTTGATTTGGGTAAGTGTGATGCCCTCTCACAACTCTTAGTACACCTTTCGAATATTGAAATTTCATCTCAGGAATTTGATAATTTATTGTATGCTCCCCTTTAGAATACAACCATTGCACTCCTAAAACCACATTACTATCAGCAACATTAACCACATAAAAACTATCAACAAAAGTATAGTTACCTACTGTGACTTGCAGCTTTGGAACCCATGTTTTGCACTACATTGTGTTGTGACCGGGAATGACAACTGTGAAGCCATCAACTGGTTCAATAGGTATCTTCATTTTCTCCACCATATCTGCATCAATGAATTTATGTGTGGCTGCTCCATCTACCAAAACTAAAGCTCTTTGTCCAAGTACCACACCCTTGCATCGAATAGTGTGATAGCGGGGCACTGCTGAAAGTACTGCCATTCTTGCTTTGTCTGGTGAAGGCTGATTTTTTTCTTGTCTTTATTCTTCAGTTGCTATCTCATATGCCTCCTCTTGATATGAATTGTTTCCTTCTTCATCCATACCCCCTTCATACTCATCATTATCAGAAAATACTTCTATGTATTGAGCTTTTCCCTTAGTGCATTTATGCCTCGGTGTCCATGGTTGAAAGCATGTGAAGCACAATTTTTTTCTTCGAATTTCATCCCTGTTTAGTCCTTAATTCTTATTATTTTCATTTGAATCTCTTTGCAAAGGCTTCTTATCAGTTGCATCTCTTTGCCAAGGTTTCTTTTCAAAGTTGAAGTTAGGTTTGGGAGGAAATCGTGTTCTGGGAAGTACATTTTGGAGATCTCTAATCAAGATCATTGCATATTTTAATGTAGTGGGATTGTGTGCCTTGACCAAACCTTCAATGAACATAAATAATAACCTTCCCATAGACACATCAACCACATTGACTGATAATTTTTGAAATTCCATCATATAATCAGTAGGGGTCTCAACTTGCTTCAATTGGGCTAGTTCTTTGAAAGAAAATTCTGGATCTTTTTGCTCAAATATCTATAGTATCCTGTCAATACATTCTCCATATGTTTTAACCTGATCATGACCCAAGGTTTTCAGGCCATGGAACCACCATTCATTGGCATCTCCTTCCAAGTGCAAGATGGTCATTTTTAAGGCACCTTCTTCCACCATTGGTTTCAGCTGAAAAAATACATCTAATTTTTGCACCCAAGTGTTAGCAGAACTTTGAGAGGAACCATCAAAACTAGGGAGTGGAACTTTACCAATTGCACAATTTAAGTCTTTGTTTTTGTATAGAGACTTATTATATTCCTTCTTTTTGAGTTTGTTTGCAGCAAGAAAGTACTGATCAAATGGTACACTTTTCTTACAATCTTCATCCAATTTATCCCATTCTTTTGTCATTGTAGCAAGTTCAAGTTGAATGTTTTTTTTTTTTTTTTACAGAAACGGTTATGGGACTTTTGTATTACTCCTTCTGGCAAACCAGAATCCAAGGTTACAGAAATATGGAGGGCTGATGACCTCTAACAGTTCTGTCAGCCTCCTTAAGAATTTCTTGGGATAAAGATCCCTTTTACTTCGACTACTATTCTTCGAGGATTTCAACCAATGCTTAACAGGATAGACTCTCACAAATTGTGAGCATAGAAATATGCAGAAAAACATTAGAGATTTCATAAAATGAATGAATCCATCTGTTTCTAGGAGCCCCCGGCAATGTTGGAGGCTGCTTCAAGATTCCTTCGTTCTTTGTTGGACCTTCGCCCTCTGGTACGAGGAGGAGAGAGCGTTGTAGTTGAAGTTCTCACTGACCCGGAATCACTAGAAGACTGCGAAGAGGAGCAAGCCCTCCTTACTGCAGAAGACTCTGAGGGAGAGGTTGCCACTTTGGATAGTCCATTGGTTGCCCTATCTGGAGGAGGGCCTCCCATCTGTTCAGCTGCCTCAAGCGTAGGGCCTTCCGTGGTACCAAGGGGGGCATGCACTTCTGGAACCTATTCTACTACTGGTGCTTCAGTTTCCCGACCTGGACCTGGCTCCAGCTTCTCTTCAACTGCTACTGCTGCTTCTGGTTCCTAATCATCGAGTTCTTGAAGGGCTTCAAATCTGTTTTTATTAGCTGGGGTAGATTCTTCTGCGATGGGCACCTCTAATTTGGAGTCCTTTCTCCGGGGAGCCCTTCTCCTATTAGCAACTGGCTGGAAGTCTGCCCCATTGGCCGGGGGAGGAGCCACCGTCACCAGGGCTTTGGGGCAGCTTTTTGCGAAATGACCGTAAACATGGCACTGGAGGAATTTGAAGGGAATATGCTCATAGTCCAGCTCTTGGATGTGACTCCAGTCGCCCAAGGAGAGTTGAAGGGCTTCCGGGAGCCCTTTCTCGAGATTGACCTCTACACAGATGCGCGCATAGGTGTACTAATCCCCTTTAGGCTCCGCGCTATCCAGGAAACGACCGAGCTTGTTTCCTATATCAACAAGGGAGCTTTTCCCCCAGAGATGAAGGGGAAGATGGGGGAGCCGGACCCAAACCGGGGTAGCGGTGATCTCTACTTTAGGATTGAAGTCCAGAGACCAAGGAGCTAAGAACAACCCCCTCGATCCCATGAAGTATGGTCCAGATCTGAAGATTAGATCCCGCTCTTCTTTGTTCTCAAAGATAAACACAAAATACCCTCTTCCTGCAGCACATAAAGAGATATGGGAGGGCACCAGGGAGCTCCAACGTTCTGCTATCCATTGATCCACTGCTTTGGGATTGGGCCACAGACCAGTGAACTTGCCAATGAGGGATTTTTCTGAGAGCATAAGGGCCATGCGGCACGGATCAGAAGGGGAGAGCTCCAGAGAAGGGATCTCTTCCATATTTTTAACAAACTTGGCAGGAGGGGAGGCCTTTGCCCTAGGGCCTACAGATCTAATAAGAACTTTGAAAGCCTCCAACGGATCCATGGCCCGTCCACCGGAGGGAGAGGAATGCATGCCACGGTGGAGAAGAAAAGACGCAGCTTCAAACGCTGCTCCAAAACGCAAACCCCAGAGCGCAGCTTGGACGCGAACCAGGGCGAGGCATCTTCAGCTGGACGGGCCTGCACGCAGCCTGGAGGAGCCGCAGGGGGCCTGCACGTAGCCTGGAGGAGAACGCAGGGCGGCTAGGGTTTGGCCCTAGCCGCGGGAGAGCCGTCTCGTCTCATCGTTTTTCATACCTAAGTTTAAGTTGAATGTTAGTCTCTTCTATGGGTATAATAAATTTAGGTGTAGTAGGCCTTGGTGTGCTCTAAAATTCATGGGGTCTATTATGGGGTCATGTTCTTGAGAAAATATGCTCTCCCATTGTCTTCTTTTCTTCTGATTGTGAACTATTGCTATCTCCTATTATTCCTTTGCTTCCAAATTGGTTGATCAACAATTTGAATCATTTCATAAGCTGTTGGTTAATGTTCTTGGTTATTTAATCAAATAGAGGCTTCATGAGTTTAATATATTCTTCCTTATTCTTATCATCTTGGAGTCCATACCCTAGTCATAGTTTCAACAAAATGTACATCTTCTTCTTCTACTTCTTCAACAAAAACACCTTCAACTTCAGGTTCTAAGGGTGGTGGATTATTGCTTTGAATCCTTGTTAATACCATAAGGTTCCAATACCATGCTCTGATACCACTTGTATTGTCCCTTTTTGAAATTTTATTAGAGGACCAATTTTTTAACTTTTTCCCCTATTTCGACCTTTGACTAGTTTTGATGTCTAAGTCTCCAAATTGGTCCAAATGCTCCCAAATATTCACAGAAGGTATATGAATGATATTAAGGTTTTAATATGATGTTCAAGGAATATTTATTACCCTCTAAAGGTTTCTGCAAACTTGTTTAAGCTTTTGGTTGAGGTAGGAGTTGTGGCTAGTAATTTGGGGTTCTAATCCCCCCCACAATGAATACTGAAAATGGCTTCCCAGATGGACTCAAGACAACTCAAATTTCTGAATGGAAGCAGGGGAAATGGAAACTTTTAATGTTTTCTATAACTCCCTTAAATCAGATGCAAAAAGACTAGTTTAGACCTTGGGGGAAATGGCACTGTTTCTTCATTGTTTAACATTTATCATGAAATATTTTGGGTATTTTGACCTGAGAGTCTTCTAAACTTTGAATACATAAATTACAGTCCATTTATCCATAAACCATCAGTATTTTACTTATCCATTCGAATCCATCAACATCAAATTGATTCACAACAAGATAGTGGGGAAATGACACTATTTATTCATTGATTAACATTTTTATTTGAAATCTTTCAGTATTTCGACCCGAGAGTCTTCTAAACTTGGAATAAAGATAATTTACATCAGAACATAAAATAATGGGGCATTATAAGCTCCCCCAGATAAATCAACAGCTCACCAAATGCGCCTCAATCCATAGAGCAAGAATATGCTAAGAAAACTTGGAATATATAAAAGAACAAGATGATATTGTAGTATCCATGATATGCCTTACAGCTTGCACCTATAACTTATGACTACATTAAAGATCCATGAAATACTTGAGTGGCATCTCCAAACACCAACTTGGATGGGAATCTTTCACCCTCGAAATTGGCTAAGGCAAGAACTAGTCATCCACTAGCTCTCTCAATTCAAAAATGCAAATTTCATAAATGATCAAAAGCCCTACTCTTGGTTGATTTCTGTATTTTATAAACATCCTTAGCCTTCTATGGTTACCAATCCATCCACAAACTCAAGGCAATTCGAATTAGGGTGTGTGCTCATGATTTTCCATGTGTCCTCCCTTTCCTAGCCTTCCATCTTCCCCAAATTCTAGTAGGATCCCATTGCGATTTCCCAACTCACATGAGCACCCTCTTAGATGTTCTATTTCAACTTGACATGTCATATATGTCAGATGTCAACCTTCATATCTGATTTGTGTCATAGCATCTTCATCATTGTTGTCATAGAGTTAGGGAATCTAGTCCAAGTGTCTCACTAACTCCAAAATGACTCTTCATCTCCCATGTAAGTTACATTTCCTTCCAAATTCGACCTATGATGCATATGGCCAAGTGTATTAGTCTTCTAACTCATCCAAGAACATTTAGGCTTCCCATGGATTTGAAATTGCAAGAGGAGGATGCCATGTGGTACATAACTTTTAGCTTGTGTAGGCCCCATAGTCTCCATGTGTCTCCATGCTCCATTGCAACTTCAATTTTCTCTTGTATTTATCTAATAAGCTCCATTATTAAATATTTATTCCATTCTAATGTTTGAACATAATTTATTAGCTCCCTTATTAAAATTCCAAATGTATCCATCCAACCTAGGGAACTAGTAGGATTGATGGAATTGTCCCGCTATGCATTTATTTGAATGGGGACATGACAAAAACTAATAACTAATCTAAGGAAATTAATGAACTTCAAGAAGAAAATAATTTCTAGGAAAATATCTAGGGTAGAACTAGGATACAAATCTAGTGATAACTGTAGCTAGGGTTTTACCCCTAGCTTGTGCGAATGAGCACCTACTAAGGAGAATGGATTCCTTAGTAGCAGTTCAATAATATGTGAAATAAAAGATGCTAAACAGTAATAAAAATTAATCTAAACATGTTCATGAAGCAAAACAGCAAAAAGTAAAGAATGATTTTTTATTGATCTGACCTCCAATGTGGAGGTTGGTGAAGCCCGTTGCGCTGATCCGAGAGGTTGCTCCGAGCTCCAGCTGCTCCTTCTCTTTCTCCAATGGTGGAAATGGGCCAAAAAGGGTTCTCACGGTGAAAGTAGCTCAAAGGTGAGCTAGGGTTTCAAGAGCAATTTTGGCAGAAGCAGGATACTTGTGATTGTGGATTTGAAATAAGGGGTCTCCATCACTTATTTATAGTGGTGGAGTGCCGGTTTAGGTTTAGGGTTTCAGCTGTTTAGGGTTTTTTCCTCCTTTTCCTCATTATTTTATATTTTTTCTTCCTTTTTGTAGATTTTTGCTTTTTTGGAGGAATTTTGGATATTTTTTGGAGGAAAAGAGGGTTTTATGGCCTTTTGGAGGCTTTTCAGATGGTTTTATGGGTTTTTGATGGAAATATGGTAGGAAAATGGACAAATGAGCCATGTAATGGGGTAGATGAGGTAGTGAACCCTTTTTGGGTGTTAACAATAACAGATGGTTTTTCACATTAATTAACTAACTCCTAAGTACCCCAAGGTAGAGAGGTTTGAGTAGGACACTAACATGACCTCCTATTTCAAACAAAGTGTTATCCTCAAGGCTATAGGTGTGGAAATTGATACAAATCATTGTCGATTCTTAAGTTCCATCTTCATGCTACGTATCCTTCCACCATATCAGGAAGTCTCAAAGAACAAATTTTCATAGTTGGCACTATTTAGTAGCCAATAATTATTTTTCCTTGATCCAAATGGATCCTAATTCATCCATATCAGTAAGGTTATTTTGAACTTGGAAATTTGATCCCATGACCTTCTTCAAATAGGACATATGAAAGACTATATGGATTTTGGAGTGGGTAGTCAAATCTAATCTATAGGAAACTTGTCCAATGTGCTAGAGGATCTAATAAGGTCCATAGAACTTTGGTGTTAGCAATTGGTGGCCTTTGTCTTTGAGAGAGTTTTACTTATAAGGTTAAAGATGAAGACATACTTAATACCCTTCCACAAATAACGATGAGAGAAATGCTAGTTAGCATGTTACTTCAATATATATTGATCCATAGCCAAATTGTCCTTAAGTGCATGGTGAATGGCATATTTGGTGTAAATTGCACAATCCACCTCATGAACCTTGGAGGTGCTAGGTAAATATGAAGTCATTGAAGGGGTTTTTTGACCATAGATAATTGTGTATGGTGTCATTTTGGTAGTTCCATGATAATTAGTATTGTACCACCATTCTACAAGGGATAACCACTACATCCATTAGTGTTGTCTATTGGAGGATCCTAGTCAAATTAGTCAACTAGAAAACATATTCGACTAATAGTTGGTTTGGTCGACCAAATAAGGCAGTTAAGGAATGTAATACCCCCAATTTTGACCATTGGAATGTATTAAAAAATGTAAATGATTTAAATATTCTAGTTTGGATACCTAATGTGGAGCTCAAGGCAAGGGCTGACTAGTGAATGGCTAGGCATGTGTATGTGTGAAATACCCATAAAAATAAAAATAAAATCCTCTTTCCTTTCTTCTAGTTCATTTGCTAGTTAATCTATAGATTGTTTCATGGACCTTTACAGCTATGATTTACTAGTTGTAAGATAACAAATGGATGTATATAAGGGTTCTTACTTCAGTGAGGAAGGGACTTTAATGGTTGATTTACTGTTTACTTAGCTTCAACTAATGCTTTAACCTTTGTCATGACAGGTGTGTCACCAGACTTGGAAACTCCGGAAGGGTGCATGTATATAAAATTAACCTTTCTATTTATGTTCCATTGTCATATACTTGTAAATCATAGTTTATTATCCATATTTCCAAACACACAATGGTTCCGCAAAGTATTAGTTTTTATTGCAACAATGGATTATTACATGTTGTAAATTGGGTGCAGGATAAACAAGTTTTGAAACTTAAACTTACTAAAGCTAGCAAGACCTTGCAATCCACACTCTGCTAAAATTCTAACCATTCAACCGACTCTGGAATATGACAGTTGTGCCAAGGTTTCTGAAATCCTAGGCCAAAGTGTATACAGAAGTGTTGATCCCGACACTCTTACTTAGGATATAAGTCTTTGGATATCACGTTGTAAAAAATTAAAGGCTAGACTAGTGGTAATCAAAATAATGACAATGATGCAACTGGTGACGACTTATATCTTAAATGTTGAACTACGATACTTTATCGAGACAGGATCGTATAGGTCCTTGGTTTTAAATGTGGACTGGGATGTCTCTATCGAGACTTGGTTCGAATGACCCTTGGCTCCTCCAAAGGTTCAACCTCATCATTGCACTGGAGGATTCACATCAAATTGTTGATGTATTTGTAACTTCGGAATGTATTCACTTGTATATCTTATAATTATTTTGCCTTGATCCAAATGGATCCTAGTTCATCCATATCAGTAAGGTTATTTTGAACTTGGAAATTTGATCCCATGACCTTCTTCAAACGTGACATATGAAAGACTATATGGATTTTGGAGTGGGTAGTAAAATCCAATCTATAGGAAACTTGTCCAATGTGCTAGAGGATCTAATAAGATCCATAGAACTTTAGTGTTAGTAATTGGTGGCCTTTGTCTTTGAAAGAGTTTTACTTATAAGGTTAAAGATGAAGACATAGTTAATACCCTTCCACAAAATAAGGATGAGAGAAATGTTAGTTAGCATTTTACTTCAATATATATTGATCCATAGCCAAATTGTCCTCAAGTGCATGGTGAATGGCCTATTTGGTGTAAATTGCACAATCCACCTCATGAACCTTGGAGGTGCTAGGTAAATATGAAGTCATTGAAGGGGTTTTTTGACCATAGATAATTGTGTATGGTGTCATTTTGGTAGTTCCATGATAATTAGTATTGTACCACCATTCTACAAGGGATAACCACTACATCCATTGGTGTTTTCTATTGGAGGATCCTAGTCAAATTAGTCCACTAGAAAACATATTCGACTAATAGTTGGTTCGGTCGACCAAATAAGGCAGTTAAGGATTGTAATACCCCCAATTTTGACCATTGGAATGTATTAAAAAATGTAAATGATTTAAATATTCTAATTTGGATTCCTAATGTGGAGCTCAAGGCAAGGGCTGACTAGTCAATGGCTAGGCATGTATATGTGTGAAATACCCATAAAAATAAAAATAAAATCCTCTTTCCTTTCTTCTAGTTAATTCGCTAGTTAATCCATATATTGTTTCATGGACCTTTACAGCTATGATTTACTAGTTGTAAGATAACAGATGTATGTATATAAGGGTTCTTACTTCAGTGAGGAAGGGCCTTTAATGGTTGATTTACTATTTACTTAGCTTCGACTAACGCTTTAACCTTTGTCATGACAGGTGTGTCACCAGACTTGGAAACTCCGGAAGGGTACATGTATAAAACATTAACCTTTCTATTTATGTTCCATTGTCAGATAATTGTAAATCATAGTTTATTATCCATATTTCCAAACACACAATGGTTCCTCAAAGTATTAGTTTTTATTGCAACAATGGCTTATTACATGTTGTAAATTGGGTGTAGGATAAACAAGTCTTGAAACTTAAACTTACTAAACCTAGAAAGACCTTGCGATCCACACTCTGCTAAACTTCTAACCATTCAACCAACTTTGGAATATGGCAGTTGTGCCAAGGTTTCCGAAATCCTAGGCCGAAGTGCATCCAGAAGTGTTGACCCTGACACTATTACCAAGGATATAAGTCTTTGGATATTGCGCTGTAAAAAATTAAAGGCTAGACTAGTGGTAATCAAAATAATGACAATGATGCAACTGGCGACGACTTATATCTTAAATGCTGAACTACGGTACTTTGTTGAGATAGGGTTGTACAGGTCCTTTGTTTTAAATGTGGACTAGGATGTCTCTGTCGAGACTTGGTTCGACTGACCCTTGGCTTCTCCAAAGGTTCAACCTCATCATTTCATTGGAGTATTCACATCAAATTGTTTATGTATTTGTAACTTCAGAATGTATTGACTTGTATATCTTATAATTAAACCCCGATGTTCCTATCGGGAGAGTCATTAATATAATAAATTCATTTAAAGTCAATGAGTTTAACCCTCCGTTGTAATTCGGGGAAATAGTCCCCACAATTCAGTTGAGGTTAACCCTCCGTGTTGATCAGGGGGGAAAAGTCCCCACAGTTGAGGGGCACTAGGGTTATTAGACTCTCCTAGAGAATTCGGCCATGATTAAGTAATTGTCAAGTTGGAAACTAGTATAAATAGAGAGTGAGACTCTCTATTTGTCACATACACTCACTCAACTAGGGCACATGAGTGAGAGAGGAAGTGCTGGCACAAGTGAGAGAGATCAGTTGTCGGAGATCATATTTATGTTTTTGGGTTTTAATTTTGCTACTGGTGCTCATTCTATCTCTGAGGAAGTTGCGGGGTTTTCTCCTTTATGGTTTCCCCAAGGAAAATTCTTTGTGTCTCTTGTCTCTTATGATTATTGTTGTGCATGTTATTCTCTCAGATATAACATCCTAAGATCATACTGCTTGAATGATAAAAATCTAACATGGTATCAGAGCTAAACTGAGAAGAAGACACTTTGCAGCTGCAAAAGCTAGGGATTCTTACTTTTTAGGTCTCTCTCCACAATCCATCAACAAAAGGAGGCTAGGCTAACTCTCCATTGAAGGGCGCATCTTTCTGTCGAAGCAGAATTTGATTCCGGGCATTTTCAGTTTTTGTTGTGGGAAATTAGGGATTTTTACAAAAGAGGAATTTTTGAGTGAGCCCAACATAGGATTTCTCTCCTTATAAAAATTGAAGTTTAGATACCAATTTTGAAGTTTTTGGTTGAGTGAAACTCTGGGAAAGTCAAACCCTAGTTTGACCTCGGGCGTGAAAAACCCTAAAATACTAAAAATGGTAGTTTTGGTACATTCACTATATCTTGGGATTGAAAAATTCTGAGGGGCCAAAATGTTCATAGGTCGAATATAAAATCCTGATGTACCCTATGTAAAAATTTCATCCTTAGATTCACTATATTCTGGGAGATATGATTCCTCCAAATCAGGGTTCCAGCCTCTTCGAGGATTCATCCCTAAACAGGACACCTAAGGAGAATTGCTATATCTCGGGATATGAAGGTCCAAATGAAAATTTTCAAAATTTTCCAAATAGGGTACAAGATTTAATTTCCATGGTAAAAATTTTAGACCCTGATGATCAAATAGGGACACGTGGCAGTCTGTACAAGTTCGCTACGCTGAACAGTCCTGAAATAATTCACCTTGGGAAAAATCTCTTAAGTCCCAATTGGTGGAACAAATTATGCTCAAACCTATGGTGTTGGAAAGAGGATAGAGGAGGATACTTCACTACGAAATTATAGACATAGAGGAGCTGTACTTTTGGAGATACACCAGAAACAATATCAGACGTTTGTGCAGAGGAAATTGGAAAACTAGGGCTTTCTGTTCTAGGAGCTTCCCTCCACTGTTTTCAGAAAAGGAGTACATTGGACAGCTCGCCTTGAAGTGACCCATCTTTCTATCCAATCATATATGAAATATTCCAAGTTTTAAAAATTAGGGTTTCTCTAACAAACCCTAGATCAACTAGATTCGGAACTAGGACAAACACCTCAAATCAGTAAGATCTGATCTTTTGCTATTTACATTTGAGGTTCTCATTTCAAGATGACTAATCACACTAGCTTGATGACAAGCTTGGTGAAGCTGAAAAATTCCGAGCATGAAAGTATAGGATTTCACTAGTTCTTGAAGAAAATGAATTGGACACTACATAAGTGGAGAGGTTCTAGTTCCAGAGGGAGATGAGGCTAAGGCCTTACACAAGACGAACTTGGTCAAGGCCAAGAATATCATTGTTGATTCAATAAAGGATCACCTTATACCACAAGTGTCTTCCATAAAGACACCTAAAGAGATGTTTGATTCATTGACCAAGCTATTTGAAGGGAACAACATAAATTAGAAGATGACTTTGAGAAACCAGTTGAAGAATGTGAAATGCAGAGACCATATAGTCACACTTTACAAGGGTCTCTCAAATCAAATAACAATTTGAAGCAGTAGAAGAAGAAGTGGAGAATGCATAAATTGTGATAAACACCTTGAATGGCCTCCCAGGATCATGGGATTCATTCATTCGAGGAATGTACGCCAAAAGGAAGTGATTACCTTCAACAGACTCTGGGAAGAGTGAACAGAAGAAGAAGCTCGACTCATAATAAGAGAAGAGAAGATGGGAGCAACTAAAGATCTAGATCTCACTATTCAAAGAAGATCACTCAAGCGATGAGGAATATGAAGGACTCAATTCTCGAAGAACCTCTTATCCATCTTAGCATTTGGATAAGAAATGATGTGGTTACAAATGAAGAAGATGATGAAGCTGAAGGATCAAGAAGGAGTCCACCCACGAAATGAATAAAGATAAGTATTCAATTGTAATTTCATGATATTATTCTGTTATGCATTTGTTTATATTCAGTTGATGTGTTATACATGATAGAATGTTTGCATTAATGACAATATACTACTACTATGCATGTTATGGGTAAGTAGCCCATGGTGCTATACAACTCTCCATTGCTACTTATCTAGAATGAAACCTCTTTGCTGACATATTGGATTAGTGCACAATCTCAATGATGTCCTGGTAGAGATGGAAGGAATCTAGAAAGTTTCCATGAGATATGGATGAATGTTGTATTGGCTAAAATAGTTGCATGATCATATCTTTATGCATAAGAATTTTCCATTATTAATATGCCTTATGAAATGTTTTCAACCATACAACTAATGCATTTGACTTGTAGGAAAGATCGCGTACAATAGACTACAAGAAAATAAGGATGAGACTTGTTCCGAAGAACAAGTGACGACAGTTCAAGATTCACTCTAATAATCCAAAATGTATAATGATGACTAGAATGCGATGTCGAAAACCTGAACAAAAGTCCACAGTATCTTCCATACGGATCTACAAGATCCAACATGCAGTAGATGGCAACATCATGGGATACAAGGAAAGGTTCGTAGCACGAGGCTTCTCACAGAAAGAAGGCATAGACTTTGGAGAGACATTTGTAGCTATTGGAAGTTAAGACACATGATAGGCATATTCATGTGTGCAAATTAAAGAAGGCCTTGTATGAGCTCAGAAGACACCCATGGGATAACACATACATGAGGAGCTTGAAGATCACCTAGAGTGATGCAGATCTTAACCTTTTATACAAGGTTGAAGATGAAAGCCTATAGAGGATGACAAGCTCACAAATGGGTACGAGAAGAATGTTTTCAAGATAGAGGATCTTGGTATCTAGTGACCCTAGATGGATACATAGAAAAATAGTAGCAATGGAAGCTACTTGTCACTCCAGTACAGGATACAAAGAGTACGAATGGCAGAGGGAGAATGATGCTCCGCTTCAGAGGGAGTGACTGCATAAGATCCTGAGGTTGGACATGGTACAACAGGATGGACAACTCACTGATGGCTCTAGGATTTACTATGAGTAGAGAAGATTCCAACCTTTGCTTCAAGGTTGAAGGCGGAAGAACAGTGATGCTCCTGCTATATTTTGATGACTTATTCCTAACAGAAAAGAGGAACTCATTAAAGTTGAAAGAAGGAGACTTTCTGCCGAGTTCGAGATGAAGGAATTGGATATGATGCACTACTTTCTAGGCATGGAGGTGTGGCAGAATACGGATGGAATCTCCCTGGTACAAGGGAAGTATGCAGTAGAGATCTTGAAGAGGTTCAAGATGATGGACTCCAAGGACATGACCACACCTATGTCATCGAACCTAAAACTATTGAGAGATCCTTCGTCAGAGTTGGTTGATGCTACAATGTATCGTCAGATGATTGGGTCCTTGATGTACCTGACAAATACAAGACCATATATTTGCTTTGTTGTGAACACATTGAGCCAGTTCCTGATAGAACCAAGACATGTTCACCTGATTGCTGCAAAGCATATTCTGAGGTATGCGAATGGTATAGTTGACTATGGGATCAAGTATGAGGTGAATCAGAAGATTAAATTGGAAGTTTATGTGGATTTAGATTGGGCAGGTAGTGTCAGTGATAGGAAGAGCACTTCGGGATGTTGCTTCAGTATGGGATCATGTGTGATCTCTTGGTTTAACAAGAAGCAATCTTGTGTGGCACTGAGTATAGCCAAAGCAGAATATGTCGCAGCTTGTTCAGCTAATTGTGAGGCAGTGTGGTTGAGGAAGCTACTATCTAATTTGTTTGATCTTCAGTTGGATGCTACTTGTATATATTGCGACAACCAGAGTTGTGTGAAGTTTTCGAGAACCTGATGTTCCATGACAAGTCGAAGCATATCAAGATCAAATATCAGTATATCAGGGATATGGTGTAGAGAGGAGTAGTGAAGCTCCAGTATGTTGCGACGGATGAGAAGATAGCTGATGTGTTGACCAAGCCCTTAGCCAGAGTGAAGTTTGAGTACTTTAGGGAGAAGCTCGATGTTCTCCATATCTAGGTTCCTTCCAAGGGGAAGTGATGAGTCAGAGAGCCTTTCTGACATGGTAGTATTGGTTCCTTCCATGGGAAGATATAAGTGCAGAGCCTTTCTGACATGGTAGGATTGGTTCCTTCCATGGGCAGATATAAGTGCAGAGCCTTTCTGTCATGGTAGGATTAGTTCCTTTCATGGTGGGATATAAGTGCTGAGCCTTTCTAGCATGGATGTGGGATGTGTTCCCCACATGGCAAGATATAAGTGCTGAGCCTTTCTATCATGGATGTGGGATGTGTTCCCACATGGCTAGATATAAGTGTTGAGCCTTTCTGACATGGTTCTTGGATGTGTTCCTCCCATGATCAGATATAAGTGATGATCCTTTTTGACATGGTTCTTGTATGCGTTCCTCCCATGGTAAGATATAAGTGCTGAGCCTTTCTGACATGGTTCTTGGATGTGTTCCTCCCATGGTCAAATATAAGTGTTGAGCCTTTCTGACATGGTTCTTGGATGTGTTCCTCCCATGTTCAGATATAAGTGCTGAGCCTTTCCGACATGGTTCTTGGATGTGTTCCTCCCATGGTTAAATATAAGTGTTGAGCCTTTCCTACATGGTTCTTGGATGTGCTCCTCCCATGGTCGGATGTAAGTGTTGGGCCATTCTGACATGACGGTAGGCTGGGCCTCCCATGGTCAAATGTAAGTGCTGGTCCATTCTGACATGGTGGCAGGCCAGGACTCCCATGGTTACATGTGAGTGTTGGTCCTTTTTGACATGGTGGTGGATGTGTTCCTCCCATGGTCAGATGTGAGTGCTAGGCGTGCCTTTCTGACATGGTGGTGGATGTGTTCCTCCCATGGTCAGATGTAAGTGTTGGGCAGGCCTTTCGGACATGGTTCTTGGATGTGTTCCTTCCATGTTCAGATATAAGTGCTGAAGAAGATGAAGACCTACATGGATGCTAGGACTACAACCAGCATGAAAAAGGGCTGGCTCTGTAGAACTTCGTGTGACGAGTAGAATTGACAGATAGCACCATTTGATCGAGATAGCGGAAGCAGTGATGATGATGATCTAGTGATGATCCAGCTTTGATGATGATCCAGAGAAGAAGAATTGTGTTGATGAATTGTGTCAAGAAAATACCTTCCTAATTAAGAGGGAGTGTTGATGTATTTGTAACTTCAGAATGTATTCACTTGTATATCTTATAATTGTATCCCAATGTTCCTATCGGGAGAATCATTTGTATTTCATTGTACCCCGATGTTCCTATCGGGAGAGTCATTAATATAATAAATTCATGTAAAGTCAATGAGGTTAACCCTCCCTTGTAAGTCGGGGAAATAGTCCCCATAATTGAGTTGAGGTTAACCCTCCTTGTTGATCAGGGGGGAAAGTCCCCACAGTTGAGGGGCACTAGGGTTATTAGACTCTCCTATAGAAGTCAACCCTGATTGAGTAATTGTCAAGTCGAAAACTAGTATAAATAGAGAGTGAGACTCTCTATTTGTCACATACACTCACTCAACTGGGGCGCATGAGTGAGAGAGGAAGTGCTGGCACAAGTGAGAGAGATCATCTATTGGAGATCATCTTTATGTTTTTGGGTTTTACTTTTGCTACTAGTGCTCATTCTATCTTTGAGGAAGTTGCGGGGTTTTCTCCTTTATGGTTTCCCCAAGGAAAATTCTTTGTGTCTCTTGTCTCTTGTGATTATTGTTGTGCATGNCTGCTTAAATGATAAAAATCTAACACAAATCTCACTCAATGTTTTAAGATTTTTCGAAAGGACTCTTTGGATATTGGTAAAAATGCCAACCCTAGTCATTCGTGCTTCATTATTCTTCAGGGTTTCAACTCTTAAGCCGACCTTGGTGCATTTAGAGGGAGGGATTTATAGGTTTAAAAACCATACTGTTGCGGTTATAACTTAGAAATATGTGAGACTCAGCACCCTAGTCAAGATATGCATACTCGTGGTTTGTTTTCTTTGCAAGCAAAATATGTTCATGAATGGCCGAATCTTCCTAGTGTTTTTATGTATACAGGTAAGCTTCGCTTAACCAAAATTCTTGGCGTTCACAACTTCTGGTTATAATGGATTTTTAAATCAAAATCATTACAAGGTTTAACCACTACTACCGTCATTCGTAGGTCACGAGGTGGAACTTCTCCAATGCTCAGGCCAACCGTGCTCTCTTTTGTGTAAGAAGTAAAATGACCATCACTTGATTTTCCTTCATTGTAAGAGGGACTCAGGAATCAAGTTGGCCCCATGGTTGAGGTCTGTGTGGGAAAATGGTTGGGACCTCTTTGTTTGTTTATCCAAGGCTTATGCCAATACTCATTTAGCTTACGGTATGGCTTCCACTGATAAGGGAGAGTCATGGTTATGTTGATCGTATGTTACGGTTCGGGTTCTTAAATTTTTATTTTTGCAGACTAAGGGATGTCTCATCCTAGCTATAAATCTAACATGTTTTATTTATAATTTGTTCCATATATTTGAAGGTTTAAAGTATAAACATGTAACTTAAATAATTTCTATTCCTCTTTTTCTGCGAAAGGACTTGTGCATGTATGTCATTAAAACTAGGTTACGTCCCTGATCCTATTTTGCTTAAACTTTACAACCGTAGTAAGGTTTTGGTTTGAAGTATATAATTGTCGCTTCTATCTAGGTTTGACTGTAATAGTGTAAAATATTTTGGGTTTTTTCTAACAGTATGATAACCCTTTGATTTACTTTACGATGTGTAAAAAAATTGGAGTAAATCTCGGACACGAAGCTTGTTTATGCAGTTTGCTTATTTAGAAATTAAAATGCCATTCCTTGCTAAAGTTTTTGGTTATTAAGTTTTTGTTGTATATTAATGATATTACTACACAATCCTACGTGGAGGATTTGATCTTCAACAACCTTTGAACTTTAGTTAAACGGTTGTTACTACTAGCTATTTTAATTTCTTTCTAGTTTGTAGATTTGAACCTAACCAAAAAATACAACCATTGTTTGTGAATTATGAGTTAGTTTTAATAATTATTTTCTGTATTGAGATCGATTTGGAGTTAGGTAGATCGATACTTCTTCTAAACCAAGGAATTACCAAAACAAACTGAACATTCCACTCGGTAGTGAATATAACAAACTATAACCAAAACCAAGAAAAGTCTCGACCTACCCTTTAGAGTTTTAGAAGAACATCGAGGTTACACCTGTAATTGTAGGGTAGAGGGAATATGTTTAAATACTAAATCATACAGTATTTCAACAGCGGTGATCGTACTTTTGTTAACCCATCTTATAAATCGGCTTCAAAAGGTAGACATAGCTACATTATGCATTAGATAAATAAATATTGTGATCTATGCACTAAATAATGAAAATTGTGATTGATATCACTTGCGGAAAATATATAAATCTTCTTTTTAGAGGCAAAGGGTTAATAAAGTAAGTTTGTCTACTGATGAAAGAGAAACCCTTTCCATAATACTTTTCCTGAACCCTACAGGTTAGGGTGCATTCCCAATCACCCATTCTAGGTTTGAAGATACAGAGAAAGTTTCCAGCTAAGGTAACAATTGATTAACTGTACAATGAAACATAAAAATTATATAAAACATTCTTTCCATACGCCCTACAGTCGGTTCTTCCATAGAGGCAAATCTTGTAATAGCCAATACATCCAAATTTAGTAATTAGATATTGTTCCTAAGTAGCTAGTTCAGACACAAATCTTTGTCAGTTAAAAAAATGTTAATATTGCACACCAAAGTCATATTTAAACTGCGATAATTATATGTCGTTCATGTAATACTCTGCTAATAAAATATATCTATAGTCCTACTACAAATACTATTTTGCATTATCTTATTTCCAGTAATGCTCTATAGCACAGTATACACATTATGAAATTCTTGTAATACTGTGATAATATATATATATATTCCTACCTCAAGTACTATTTACATTACTGTCCTTTCTGTGATACACTGTAAAACCGCATAATTCATATGAAGATTTTATTTATCGAAACTTGAGAGGGTAGGTAATATAAAATAGAACACATGTATGTTGGTAAAACTCATAATCCAATTGAAAATGCATAAATACATTAAGAAGTAGGAACATCTATAATATGCATTATTCAAATACTAAAATAGAACATGGAGATTCTTGATACGAACTGTAGTAGGAACAACCAACAAAACCCCCGACCTAAACCATGCATGCCAACAGTAAGTACAGTCAACCTGAGTTCCAGATATCAGATTTATCCTCATAAATATATTTCCTAACACAATGTGATCACATAGAAAGAGTCTCTTCCAAGCATACTAAGCAATGTCCTGCCTCCCTCATATGCTTTCCTTTTATAGTTTATTTTTCCTAGGTCTTTCCACTGGCAACCAATTCCTCATGGAATTTTCACAGCTAACAAAATCAATGATTTTTAGGGTGTGTCTAGTGCCATAAATGCACTCCTGACACTTGTTTCAGCTTCCTTGAAGTTAGCCCTTACTTGTCCCTTACTATTTCATGCATGATCTCCTCATTTAACATGGTTGTTCCCCTCTATTCTTATTAAAGTTAAACCATAAGGTTTTATTACATCCGTCCTTCTAGGACTTATTGGCAGATTTCTCATCCAACCAATTTTATTAAACAATGAAATAAATAAAATTACTAATTAAATGTTTGCACTTTGGGGCATGTTACATCCTCACCCCCTTATTGTGAATACTGTCCTCAGTGTTTTAGTCCTCTTCCATCAGCTCTAGAAATAAGTTAGGATACTTTACTCGTAGCTCTTCTTTTAATTCCCAAGTCACCTCCTCGGGGCTAAAGTACTTCCTATCAACAATGTGAAAGGGATCATGAACATACCTTTTTAATAATGAAACATGAAATACATTATGAATCTTTAAATGAGCCGAAAGTGCAAGCTTATACGCTACGGGTCCGATTCTTTCCAGAATTTGGAAAGGTACACAATACCGCAAAGTTAATTTAGTGTAGTTCCCTAGTTTGAGAGAGCTCTTTTTGGGTTTGACCCGAATATATACATGTTCTTCAACTGTAAATTCTTTATGTTGTCTTTTTAAATCAGCGTAACTCTTTTGGTGGTCTTGTGCCACCTTCAAGTTTTTCTGCACTTTTCGAGCAATTTGTTCCATGTCTTGTAATAACTCCGGTCCTATTAGTAGACATCCACAGGGCTATCCCAATTAACTGGGGTAGTACACTTTTTACCATACAGGATCTCAAACATGCTCATTTTTTATGGGGCTTGATATCCATTATTGTATGCGAACTCCACCAAATGTAAATAATCATCCCACTTAGTGGGTTTTTCCATGACGTACATCTTTAACTAGTCTTCGATAACTTGGTTTGTATGTTCTATTTGTCCATCAGTTTTAGGGTGATAACTGGTGCTGAAATTTATTCTAGTTTCTAAACCTGCAAACAAAGATTTCCATAATTTTGACGTGAACTTGACATCTCTATCAAAGATTACCATTTTTGGTACTCTGTGTAATCGAAATATTTCTTTTAAAAATATTTATGCAATATTAACTACTTTATAAGTTGATTCGACAAGAATGAAATGCGCATATTTGCTTAATTTATCAACCACTACCATAATGGAATCATGTTGTTTATGTGTCCTTGACAAACCTATGATAAAGTATAGAGAGATAACTTCCCATTTCCACTCGAGAATTGGTAAAGGCTGTAACAAGCCAACTAGATGTTGATGTTTCACTTTAAACTATTGATATTCCAAGTATTTAGATAAACAATCGACTAAATCGGTTTTTAAACCTGCCTAGAAGAATTGCTTCCTAAGAGCAGCTTTCATTTTCTAGTATTCGGGATGACCTACAAAAGCAGGTTTATGCATTTCATTCAAAATAAATAGTTTGATTTCTATAATATTAGGCATATGCAATCTGTCCTTGAACCAAATAAGGCCCTTTTGGTCAATATTGAAATCAGTCCCATTTAAGTTTATCTCACTACTTTGTATTTCATTGAGCAGTTTTACATATTCAACATCTTGCACACTTGCTACTTTTATTTTTTCTATGAGATCACTCTTGGGCTGACTCATTATTATTTAATAAACTTCGTGAGTTCTTCGGCTAAGTGCATCAGCTACCTTATTTTCCTTACCCTTAATATGATTTACCTCAAAGTCAAGCTCGCTCAGGAAAGCCATCCATTTGGATTTCCTGGCATTCAGTCTCGGCTGTGTAAATAATTTTTTCACGCAAGTATTATCAGTTAGTAAAAGAAATTTCTTTCCTAGTAGGTATTGGCGCCACGTCTTTAACGTGTGTACAACTGTCGTTAATTCCATGTCATGAACTACATAGTTTCGTTCATGTCCTTTCAGTTTACTGGACTTGTAACATACCATGTGTCCATCCTCAGACAACACTCCTTCTACTCCCTCTTTACTAGAATATGTACAAACTGTATAGTATTTATAAGTGTCTGCTACTTTTGAAATAGGTGCTTTGGTTAATAACTCTTTAAGTTTTTCAAAACTTTCTTGACACTTTGACGACCATACAAATTTTGCGCCTTTCTGTTGCAATGAGGTAATAGGATAGAAAATCTTTGAGAATCCCTCAATAAACCTCCAATAATAACCGGTGAGTCCCATGAGGGATCGAATATCGACTACGTCCTTGGGCACTGGCCAGTCAAAGATTGCCTTAGTTTTCTGCGAATCTTCCGCGATTCCATCCTCAGAGATAATGTGACCTAAATACTGAATGTCCTTCTTGAAAAATTCACACTTTTCCAATTTGACATACAATTGGTGGTCTCTTAATGTTTGTAGTACAATTCTCAAATTTTGATGATGTTCTTATTCTGCCTTGGAATAGATTAAGATATCATCAATGAATATCAATACAAACCGATCTAGGTACTTGTTAAAGATACCATTCATTAGACACATAAATGTGACAGGAGAATTTGTTAAAATGAAAGGAATCACTACAAATTCGTACTGTCCGTAACGAGTTCTGAAGGTTGTCTTGTTTATGTCTTCATTTTTATTTCAGATCAGGTGGTATCCATATCATAAATCCAGTTTGGAAAAAAACTTTAGCTCCTCCTACTTGATCAAATAGATCATTAATTCGTGGTAGATGATACTTATTTTTAATGGTTACTTTGTTTAACTATTTATAGTCGATACAAAGTAATGGTTACTTTGTTTAACTATTTATAGTCGATACAAAGTATTAAAGTCCCATCCTTTTTCTTAACAAATAGAACCGGTGCTCCCCAGGGTGATACACTAGGTCTTATATAACCTTTATCTAACAGTTCTTGTATTTGAATGTTTAATTCAGTAAATTCCGGAACGCTCATTTTGTATGGTATTTTCGATATGGGTGCAGATCCAGGTATAAGCTCAATGGAGAAATTTGTTTCTCATTGAGGGGGTAATTCCGGTATTTATTCCAGAAACACATCTAGGAATTCACCTAAGACATGATGTTCACTTACATATGTTTGATTATCATTAAGAAGTAGGTCGGTGACCCGAACCATATAAAGTTTGCAGCCCTTTCTCATACCTTTAGCTGCATGGCAGAAATCTGTTTTACAGAAACAAGCTTGAGTATGCCATTTACTGTTCAAAGAATTTGATCTTCAACAATATAAGTAAAAGTTTTGTAAAACAATTTAACACTACTTTATAATTTTCTAACCAGTCCATGCCAATTATCATATCATATGATCCTAGAGGTAAAAAATTCAAGTTAATTTTGATCTTATGACTCTGTATTTTAACTTCACAATCAACAATAAAATTAGTTACCTTTCGTTTATCTCCAGTGGCTAGTTGAACTAACCAGGGTTTCATATGCTTTACCTTGGCGAGTTGGAAAAGTTCCATCGTCTTTGGAGTGATGTAGCTTAAAATGGCACCTAGATAATTTAATATAGCAAGGGTGTGATTAGAATTAATACCTTCAATTTCCACAATTGCAGATTGATGATATTCCTATCGATCTTCTAGGGTTGCATTAATTATGTGGTAATTTTTGCCAATCTCCCTAATAATAGAGGCCTATTGTATGTTGTGCAAAAATCTGCTTGCTTCATTTAAGAAAGGAAAATTTCATCCTAAATGGGGTTCTCCACACTCCCAACACTTCAAAGGTTCTTTAGGGGTCCTAACAACCCCTTTTAGTCCCATATTAGTTGGTTTAACACCTTTCTGCTGCAGATGTTCATTTCTATTATAGGGGTTTCCTTGAGAATTCCTTGTCATATTTCTGAAAGGTGGTGGTCCGAAGCCTTTCTTCCGTTGGTTAAATTTCTCTTGCTTCTTGTCCTTCTATGTTTTGGAGAGTTCATTCCCCTGTTTATACCATTCAAAACATAACCTTGTCTTTATTAGCACTTCATCCAAGGTTTTTGGATTGTCAAATTCAATCCGGTCTTTATAAGACTGTAGAAAGCAGCTTAGGAACCTCTGTAATTTGACCTTTTCTTCTTTGATATAAGGTACGAGCCGTAGGAGATCTAAAAATTTGTTTATGAGCTCCTCCATGGTCATTTGGCCAAGTTTTAACTCGTAAAACTCCTTGGTTTTCCCCTCGTAATAAATTTTCAACAGATATTGTTTCTTAAATAATTTCTGGAACTCTGTCCATTCCAGATTCTTTTCCTTCAGCCTATGTGAAATTTTGAGGTCCTGCCACCAAATGCTAGCTTTCGCTTTCAGGTTGTAGACTTCCATTCACACTTTCATATTGCTAGAATAGTTGTAAATTTGGAAATATTTCTCAATGTCCAGCAACCAAGATTCTGCTTCCTCCCCGGTCTTCGATTCCCCATCAAAACTGGTGGGTTTAATTTTCTTGAATTCTCCTTCCAGGTGGTCCAATTTTATTTTACTGACAGTCTTAACTTGATTTTCAAATTTTTGATTCTCATTGGAGGAGCTGCCTTTTCTTTTGGCACTTACCTCAATTTTCCAGGTCCCTCTTAGTCTTTGTTCATTGTTCCTTTCCATTATTCTTTTCATGTAAGCTCTGCAATATATCTCATTAATTTCCTGCTGTTTTTCCTGAGCCTTCTTCAATTATTCATTGTCAACTTTAAAACTCTGTATTTCCACAATAAAATTCATCATTGTTTCAAGTACTTGACTAGCTTGAGAATGTTCTTCTTCTGGTTGTGTTGTATGTGGTGTCGGTTCATCCTCCTTAGGTTAGCCATCATTTTCATTACATGAAGCCATTGTTGTATCCTAGAGAAAAAAAAATTATGCATACATACAACATCCAAACAAATTTTACTGTTAGACTATTGTTCAAAGTTTCAATGTTTCAACAGAATACTAGGTGTTCTCATAGGTGGCAGGGTTGAATCTGTAGCTCTGATACCATATGTGAAATACCCATAAAAAATAAAAATAAAATTGTCTTTCATTTCTTCTATTTCACTCCAACAGTTCATTTGCTAGTTAATCGATAGATTGTGTCATGGACCTTTACATATATGATTTACTAGTTGTAAGATAACAGATATATGTATATAAGGGTTCTTACTTCAGTGAGAAAGCACCTTTAATGGTTGATTTATTGTTTACTTAGCTTCGACTAACACTTTAATCTTTGTCATGACAGGTGTGTCACCGGACTAGGAAACTCCGAAAGGGTACATGTATAAAACATTAACCTTTCTATTTATGTTCCATTATCATATACTTGTAAATCATAGTTTATTATCCATATTTACAAACACACAATGGTTCCTCAAAGTATTAGTTTTTATTGTTGAACAACGACTTACATCCTAAATGTTGAACTACGATACTTTGTTGAGACATGCTCGTATAGGTCCTTGGTTTTAAATGTGGACTGGGATGTCTCTGTCGAGACTTAGTTCGACTGACCCTTGGATCCTACAAAGTCTCAACCTCTTCATGTCACTAGAGGCTTCACATCAAATCTCATTCAATGTTTTAATATTTTTCGAAAGGACTCTTTGGATATTGGTAAAAACGACAACCCTGGTCATTTGCGTTTCATTATTCTTCAGGGTTTCGACTCTGAAGCCTACCCTAGTGCGTTTGGAGGGAGGGATTTACAAGTTTAAAAACCATACTATTGCGGTTATAGCTTAGAAATATGTGAGACTCGTCACCCTGGTCAAGATGTGCAGACTCATGGTTTGTTTTCTTTGCAAGCAAAATACGTTCGTGAATGACCGAATCTTTCTAGTATTTTTTTGTATATAGGTAAGATTCGCTTAACCAAAATTCTTGGCATCAACAACTTTTGGTTATAATGGATTTTTAAAACAAAATCATTACAAGGTTTAGCCACTATTACCGGCATTCGCAGGTCATGAAGTGGAACTTCTCCAATGCTCATGCCAACTGTGCTCTCTTTCGGGTAAGAGGAACTCAGGCATCAAGTCGACCCCATGGTTGAGGTCTGCGTGGGAAAATGGTTGTGACCTGTGTGTTCATTCAGTCCATGCTTATGCCGGTACTCATTTAGCTTATGGTATGGATTCCACTGATAAGGGAGAGTCGTGGTTATGTTGATCGTATGTTAGGGTTCGAGTTCTTAAATTTTTATTTTCACAGACTAAGGGATGTCTCATCCCAACTGTAAATTTAACAGGTTGTATTTCAAGTACTATTTACATTATTCTCCTTTCCTTGATACACTGTAAAACCACATAATTCATATGAATATTTTATTTATCTAAACTTGAGAGGGCAAGTAATATAAAATATAGAACACCTATTTGTTGGTAAAACTCATAATCCAATTGAAAATGCATAAATACATCAAGAAGTAGGAACATCTATAATCTGCATTATTCAAATACTAAAATAGAAGCTGGAGATTCCTTATCCGAATTGTAGCAAAAACATCCACGTTCCTCCCAACCGTATATTAGATTCAGCTCTAATGCCTTCACTTAATCACCCCCGAGATAAACCATGCATGTCAACAGTAAGGACAGTCAACCTCAGTTCCAGATCTCAAATTTATCCTTAGAAATATCTTTCCTAATATAGTTTGTTCACACATCAAGAGTCTCTTCCAAGCATACTAAGCAACTTCCTGCCTCCTTCATATGCTTTCCTTTTATAGTTTATTTTTCCTAGGTCTTTCCACTAGCAACCAATTCCTCATGGAATTTTTGCAGCTAACAAAATCCTTGATTTTCAGGGTGTGTCTGGTATCATAAATGCACTCCTGACACTTGTTTAAGCTTTCCTGAGGTTAACCCTTACTTGTCCCTTACTATTTCATGCACGATCTCCTCATTTAACACGGATGTTCCCCTTTATTCTTATTGAAGTGAAACCATAAGGTTTTATTACATCAGTCCTTCTAGGACTTATTGGCAGATTTCTCATCCAACCAATTTTATTAAACAATAAAATAAACAAAAATACTAATTAAATGTTTGCGCTTTGGGGAATGTTACAATATGTAAATATTTCCATATGGGCTATGTAGTTGGCTTCTCATGATGACTCAATGTCTATGTAAGTATTATCTTGAAAAATAATAAAATGGTATAAGATGGACTCACTTGAATGAAGTTCGAAATGTTGGATGAAATTATTTACGCATGTTTTCTTTGATCTAAACAGTTTACACTTGTGAATATGAATTCAATGGTCTAAGATGGTTGTGTAAAGAACATTGGAGGGGATATGATTCCACTATAGGGTAAGAGGAAAGGGGCCCCGTGGGAGATTAATTATTCTTTTTCCAAGAGTCAACCTTATAACTCATCCATTTGATGCCACACATTTTAATTGAGCCAATTACTTCATTTTTGACATATTAAATCTAGTCATTGATTGTATGTGTGAGGTTGGTGGAAAAAGTCCTCTCATGTAGTTATGGAAACATGGGATGGATATACTTCTATGACAATTGTAATAGCCCTTCATTCTATGTTCATAATAAATGTTAGCTATGATCTTTGTTAAGATTTCATATGCTTAGCTAGATATCATTAGTGTTCAATCCAAATCCACAATAGTAGCATATGCAGAACCACTGTAAAATACACAATCACAAGATAGAGATAGATTTATCCTGGGAAACCCTGAAGGGGAAGAAAATCCAACAAAACTTCCTCTATATAGATTTATAAGATAAAACCCCAAAACATGTATTCCTCCTCCTTGTTGGTATGTCTCTCTCTCTACTATGCGCTATACACAAGTGAGTGCGTGTGTTCAAATGAGGAACACAACTCCTCTATTTATACTCTTTTTGTCACTTGAAGTTTAACCTAACAAGTCAGCCGCACTAAACTGACTGGGTCGACTTTACCTAGGAAGAAACAAAAAATTATTTTATTATATTCATTGGGGTACTAGTGATCCAACTTACAATGGAGGTTATACCTCATGACTCTATGATGACCAAATTCAATAGTAACATCCTGATGAAGGAATAAGACATCTCCCTTGGGTTACATCAGTAAAAAAATTTACAATATTCTTTGAAGTTACAATATTTCAACTCTCCCCCTTAACGAGAAGGGTATTCTACTGACAAAAACATCATCAACTATAGGAAAAATGATAGATAACATATTCAATAGTATCAAGTTAATACATCTATACATCATAGGACATTTTCAACAATCATCAACAACTGGAACAGTTACTGGAATATCTTCAATATGTTCATTACTGGAACATCATCTTCTACAGCATCGAGTCTTCATCTTCTGCAGCACTTGATCACTTGATCCTTTGCAAGAACATTTCGATCTCTCGATCCTTTGCAGCAACACTTTGATCTTCATCTTCTTGCAATACTCGATCACTCGATCCTTTGCAGCAACACTTTGATCTTCATCTTCTTGCAGCACTTCGATCACTCGATCCTTTGCAGCAACATTTTGATCCCTCGATCCTTTGCTGCAACACTACCTGCAGTACACATGATCTCATTGTGGGATGATCAATCCCTATCACTTTAGGACATAGGTCCAAGGATGATGCAATCCTCATAATCCTACTCCCCCTTAACAAGGAGGGTCCATATCATCAATTAACTGGATCATCTGCAAATGAATGCAGGACCATATCATCTGAAAGTGAATGCAGATCTTGTCCACAAATCAATGCAGGACCACATCCTCTACAAATTAATGTATATCTCGTCCACAAATGAATGCAGGACCTACCTTCCACAGCTAAATGCAGGACTCATCGTAGTCCATCCTCAACCTGTTAGATATAGGGCCACTCCCAAGAGAGTGTTATTTTCTACGGTACCATCCTATAAGTGAATGTAGGATCACTCTCCATACAAGAGTATCGTCTGTAACTGAATGCATATATCATCTACAGCTAAATGCAGGACCTATCATCCACAACTTAATGCAAGAATCATCGTAGACCATCCTCAACCTGTTAGAGCTAGGACCACTCTTAAGAGAGTGTTATTTTATACGGTACCATCCTACAAGTGAATGTAGGATCACTCTCCATATGAAAGTATCGTCTGCAACTCAATGTAGATCTCATTTGCAACTGAATGCAGGACCTATCATCCGCAACTAAATGCAGGGCTCGTCGTAGACCATCCTCATCCTAATAGAGCTAGGACCACTCCTAAGCGAGTGTTATTTTCTACAGCATCCACAAGTGAATGTATGAACACTATCCATGTGAGAGTATCATCTATAGGACCATCCTTGGTCGGTAAGGGCTAGGACCACTCTCATTAAGAGAGTGTTCTTGTCCGCAAGACCATCCTCAAAAGAGGATAACGTCGTCCACAAGTGAATGTCGGACCTCATCAGCATCTACGGGCGCTCTTGGACTTTTTCTGTATTGGAGCATCACTGCCATCCCATCCTCTATGATAGTCTCATCATCTCTCCCCCTTTCCAGGGAGGTCCTTTTGGATCACACCAAGCTTGCCACATAAGTGTTCAAACTTTACTCAAGATAGAGGCTTGGTCAACAAATCAACAACTTGCTCATTGGTACTCACACACTGGAGTTTTTATAGCTCCCTTCTGTACCATATCCCTTGTATAAAAGTATCAAATTTCTATGTGCTTTGATTTATCATGGAACACATGATTCTCTATCATCTTTATACAACTATGGTTGTCACATAGATTCACTATGGTATCCAACTTCATGTAAAATAGACCTAACCTCAACTTCCGGAGCCATATGGATTCACAACTAGCAGAGCAAGCTTCTATGTACTCTGCTTTAGCCATTCTGAGAGCAATACTGGACTGTTTCTTACTAAACCATGAGATCATGGTGGATGCTAGACAAAAAAATCCACTTGAGGTGCTCTTTTTATTTGCGACACTTCCTGCCCAATCTGAATCCGCATATCTATACAATTTGTTGTCATGATCTCTATCGTAGTATAGTCTAAAGTTTATCATACCTTTTAGGTACCTCATCACATGCTTTGCATCTATCCAGTGAACACATCTAGGTTAACTAGATACTGACTTAGGGTGTTCACATCAAAGCATATATATGGCCTAGTATTCATCAGATACATCAACGACCCAAAAATATGTATGTCTTGAGTCACATTTGCTAACTCCGATGATTCATCAGACAACAACATCAGGTTGGTATCCATGGGTGTGGCCATGGCTTTACAATCCAACATATCAAATTTTTAAGATTTCCACTACATACTTTCCCTGGTTCAGAAATATTCCTTCTAGGATCTGCCACACTTCCAGCCCGAGAAAATAGTGCACCAATCCAAGATCTTTCATCTTGAATTCTTCAACAGGCTTCTTCTTGCAATATGCAATATGTTTCTCATTTCCTGTCAGGAATAGGTCATCCACATATAGTAATAATATGACAGGTTCATCATCCATAACCTGAAGGTAAAGGTCAGGGTCATCTTTACTTTTGGTAAAACCCAAGCTTGTAAAGAAGCTATATATCCTTCCATATCAAGCTCGAGGAGCTTGATTCAGTCCATACAGAGCCTTCTTCAACTTACATATGTGGGTCCCTCTATCTTCGACTTCAAATCCTTGTGGTTGTTCGATGTATACTTCTTCCTCAATCACACCATTCAGGAAGGTTGTCTTTACATCCATTTGGTGTAGGTTCCACTTCATCATGTATGCAAGTGCCATGATGGTTCTGATGGAAGTGTACCTTGCTACTGGCCCAAATTTCTCTTCATAATCAATTCCCTCTTTATGAGAGAATCCTCTAGCCACAAATCTTGCCTTGTATTTTTCAATACTTCCATCAACATGTTTTATCTTGTAGATCCACTTGGAAGATACCACACTCTTGCTTTCTGGTTTGGGTTCTATATACCAAATAACATTATTCATTATTGACTGGTATTCTTTTAGCATTGCTTCTACCCATTCTTTATTCTGTACGTCTTCCTTGTAAATGGCAGGTTCTTGATCTACAATATCACACATCAAAGCTACATAGTTGGAGAATGGCTTTGATCTCTTGCTTGTTCTTGTGGAGCCTTCTGGATCTCCATACTTTTCTGCTTCTTGTATGATTTCTCTTACCCAAGCATGTTTTCTCTTTCGAGATATATCCACAGTAGGGGGGTCCTGAGGTTCTAGCATGGCATGATCTTTTGATGCTACTATTTCAGGAGAGCATTCAACATCTACTTTTATGTGAGGTACATCATATTCATGCACTTCTTCAAGCTGACACTTTCTGGTTTTCTTAAGAGTTGTTTCTTCATCAAATGTTACATCCCTACTAATCTCTATGTGACGGAACCCTGAAATGTATATCCTGAAGGCTTTGGAGACTTCACAGTATCCAACAAATATTCCCTTCTTTTCAGAAGGGTCCAACTTGGTTCTCTTTTCTTTTGGAATGTGAACATATACTGGACAACCAAATATCTTGAGATGGCTCACTTCAGGATTCTTTCATGTATACATTTCTTCTGGAGTCTTGATTCCAAGGGAACTATGGGATAATCTATTCTGCACATACACAACTATTGTCGTTGCTTCATCCCATAGGTGCATAGGAATATCTTGATCATGAATCATTGTCTTCACTACTTCCATAATGGTCCTATTTTTTCTTTTCGCGACACCATTCTGTTGGGGATTGTAGGGAGTGGTTAGTTCCCTCTTGATTCCAGTTTATTTGCAAAAATATTCGAATTATTTTGAAGTATATTCTCCACCATTATTTGTTCTAAGTGTCTTGATTCTTCTTTCTAAATGGTTCTCTATCAATGCTTTGAAATCCTTGAATTCCCTGAATACTTCATTCTCTGTCTTCAAGAAGTATATCCATATATTTCTTGAATAGTCATAAATGAATGTAACATAATGTTCATGTCCACTTAAAGATGTGGAGGGCATTGGACCACATACATTAGAATGGATTAATTCCAACGTACCTTTAGTCTTTTTTTTCCACTCTTCGGAAATGGATTCTTGATATTCTTCCCTCTTGCACATCCTTTGCAAGTACCTTCATGATCGATCTTCAAAATTGGTAAACCTATTACCACTTTGCTCACATAAGGTAATGCTTTGTAGTTAATGTGAGCAATACTTCTATGCCATATTTCACTTGAGCTAGTGATTTCATGGAAAAGGGCTTTTTTTTTTTTTTTTTTGAATGTCCCTTGAGTTTATACAATCCTCCTTCTTCTTCACCATTGACCACTGCATCTTCAGTTGACTTTCCTTTGGTCCACATGAGTACTTGTCCATCTAAAAAATCAACTCTATATGCTTTCTTATCTAATGCTGAGATGGAAAGTAAGTTCTTCTTCAAAATTGGTACACATAGTACTTCCTTCATCTTCATGGAGGTTCTAGAGTCAAGCTTGTATCTTGATTCACCAATGCCTTTGATGGTATATAGATAGTCATGTCCTAATGATACTTTCTAAGGAGATTTATTCTCTTCAAGTCTTGACAAAGTTTTTTTTTGTCCTGTCATGTGCTTTGAAGCACCACTATCAATAATCCATATATCTTCTATGGGTATTACAGACCCAGAGAGTGTAGAGAATAATACATATTCTTCTACATATTCTTCTTTTTCTTGTTTCCTTCGAGATCTTTCTTTGTCTTCTTCATCCTCATCTTTAGCTAGATGAGCATGATGTCTTTTGTTGCTCTTCGTCTTCAATGGACACTCTCTAGCAAGGTGTCCTATCTTGTGACAATTATAACACTGATATTGGGAATAGTCTTTCTTCTGATTGTTTTCTCTTTTCCTTTGGAACTTCTTGGGAGGTCTATACTCCTTGTGACTTTCCTTCTTGAACAATGAAGCTTGATTGTTTTCTTCTTCTAGTATGGGTGGATAGGGCTTGATCATCTTCTGTAGTAGAGATCCTCTATTACCTACTATGGCTTCCTCTTGGATGCAATCTTTCCATACAATGTCAAACTTCATACTTTATTTTCTGGCACACATAGTCTATATGAATGAATCCCAAGGTCTGGTTAGACCATTGAGAGCAATCAAAACTAGTTCATGTTCATTAAGGGAGTCTCCAATGGATTCTAGTTGTTCCTTAAATTGGGAGACCCATGTGAAGTAGTCTTGAATGGATTATCCTTTACCCATCTTGGTACTCTTCAATTGAGATCTCAAATTCATCTTTTTGTTGATGTTTTTTCCTTCATACATTCTGTAAAGGGCGCCATACATTTGATTTGTTGTCTCTTTGGATGACACTTGAGGGATCAAGTGATCTTTGATAGAATAAAAAATGATCCACATTGCCTTGATTATGTCCTTCTGGTGCTTTTCCTTAGCTTCATCTTCTTTTGGTTATGCAACTTCTTCTTTGTTGTATTTATCAATATCATTCTCACTAAGAATGATACTAATCCTATACTTCCATGCTTGGAAGTTTTCTATGCCTTCTAGCTTGTCCTCAAGCTTAGTGCTTGGGGACATCTTATCTAGGAGGTCACTAAAAAATGAAATTGATTAAAATGAAAAACTGACCTTACCAAGAGATGCACTTGACTAAGGTGAGTTGGTTGGTCCGCTTGGTTTCTAGAGTTTCCAAATCTTAACCCTTCAAGACTTGCTTGCGAGATTTCGATTTCTGCAGATTCTAGTTATGGTTTTCTGCACTTTTCTGGTTCAGGGCCAAACTAGGGTTTGGATTTCCCAAAGATACACACACTCAAAAAATTTGAAATAGGGCTCAATAGTTGCGCTCTAGGAAGGCGTAACTTTCTATGCAATCAGATCTTCAAAATTCCAATTTTGACAGAAACCCTAATTTCTTGTCGGAGGGAGAGGAGAGAGAGTTTCGCCTTGTGAAAGTTGTTCTATTCGGTCTAGTTCTGATACCATTTTAATATTTGATATGCTTAGCTAGATATCATTAGTGTTTGATCTGAATTCACAAAATTAGCATATGCAGAATCACTGAAAGAAACACACGCACAAGATATACATAGATTTATCCTGGGAAACCCTAAAGGGGAAGAAAACCCAACAAAATTTCCTCTATATAGATGTATAAGATAAAACCCCAAAACACGTCTTCCTCATCCTTGTTGGTCTCTCTCTCTCTCTCTCTCTCTCTCTCTCTACTATGCACTATACACAAGTGAGTGTGTGTGTTCAAATGAGGAACACCGATCCTCTATTTATACTCTTTCTGCCACTTGAATTTTAGCCTAACAAATCGGCCCCACTAAACTGACTGGGCTGACTTCACCTAGGAAGACAAAAAATAATATATTCATTAGGGTACTAATGACCCGACTTACAATGGAGGTTATACCTCATGACTCTATGATGACCAAATACAATAGTAACATCCCGACGGAGGAATAAGACATCTCCCTTGGGTTACATCAGTAAAAAACATTTAGAATGTTCTTTGAAGCTACAATATTTCAACAATCTTTTAACCAATCCACTCATCTCCTTTGGAGTCTATCACCTAGTTTCCGTGCATAGTTTTACACTACCTAGAGATTTCATGTTGTTTTTCTCCATTGCCATTACCATTAACTAGATTATGAAACCAAACATAAATTAACATTGTGAAGAGGAAATTGTAAACATTAGAGTGAGGAGGATGGTAGTAGATAAGTGTATAGGTTGGGAAAGATAGGAACATTCACCCATTGTGTATTTGTTTCTCCTAGATGCTTGAGAAGCCTTGAAATTATGTTACATGAGGTTCTCAAATAACATACAACATGTTGGAACCTTTCTATACACACTGGTAAGCATTGTAAGGGTTGGATTTCCTAAGTGAATTGTGGAGTAATGAAGGGAAATGTATTCCTTGTGTTGTGTGGGGCAGTAGAAGAGAGTACCATGGCTAAGATGGCCGAGTAAGATTCATGTAAGTGATAAGTGGTGAATAGATTAGCTAAGAAAGAGAGAAAATGGTTTTTCGGCTAAGAGAGAGAATAATGTAGGTGTTTCCTTCACCTTGGTGGTATCATAACCCGATTTGGGGTGGTATCAATAGCTGATACCTATGGTTGCATTTAAAATCATCCTTACACAACCGATTGCTTGGATATTCTTCTTAAAAAATAAGTATTCTCTTTGTCTATGAATGTGAAATGATTTTATTTATTCCTTGTGATAAATATTCTTGCTTATGCATGATTTGTTTGTAGATAGAGCTTCAATTTCCATTCTGTTTTATGTCATGCACTTGGACATACATCCATTAGTTTAAAATGGCCCATGGGGAAAAAATTATAAACATGAAATTTGTTGAATTTTGGTTGATATTTGATCTTTAATTCTTTAAGAGCAGAAATACTTAATACTTGAAAACAATGAACCATTCATAGACATAAAACATTCAACCATAACATAGGATGTATGCTGGGGAAAACTGTCAAAACTATGAGGATGAAAACTCCAAGAAAATATTCAAAGTATAATTATGATAGATAGCATGGAATGTCTTTTACAATAGCATATTGTTTTTGGAACCCCAAGTGCAAGATAAGAGAGAATAAACACCCCAAGTGTAGATACTGAGCAATAGAGAAGATAAATCAAGCAGACGAACTTTGCAATGTTTCCAACACATTAATAAGTTTCCAAAATTAGTCTCATGCAAGAAGTAGAGAAGCATTGCATGGGGAATTAGTTTCCCATGCAAACTATAGTGAATTCTATTCTTGGAGAATTTATCTGCAGCTTGGTTTCTTCAATCCTGCATACACAATGTGCAATTCCTTTCTTCTTTGACATTAAATCATGCTTTACTAAATTCAGGATGAACTCGCCTTCTAACTAGATGTAGGATCACTTAGTTAGGTTGGTAAATCAAGTGTCATCATGCAAGCATTGTAACTCAAGTGTCATCTTTTAACTTAAGTGTCGTTTTTTAATTTAACTAAAGTTTCTTCATGCAAAACACTTTAGTTCACTAGTTCATTTTTATTAACACTTCAGTTAACTATTCTTAACTGAAATCATGTTGATTGATTTACTAGAGTGGCCATTGTGAGTTCTCCTTTAATTAAATGAGGCATACATTGTTAATTAAACTGAAGCTTAACAAATCGAGTTCGCTTTATTAAACTGAAGTCTTCTCATGATCAATTTCGAGTTCTCTTTGTTCTCTATGCATTTTATCTTTATCTCTTATCCTATCTGCATGGTCAATATATGCTAACTTTAATTTATCTATCATACCAGATTATACTACGAATATTTGTCTAATATTGTGATCATATTATATTACTCTCATTCCAAGTGGTCATATGCTAAAGTAATTCACTCTAGAGGTGGTCAGTCTCTATAGGAGACTTAATAGCTTTATCCATATCAAATGACTATGGTTAGTAATATATCACACAACATTAATGCTTTGACATGCAAATCATCACCTCTACACAAGAGGAATACCTCAACACATGAGGATCCAGCTTGACACATAAGTCCTTAACCTTATCGAACAAGATGTTACAACATCATCACTTTGACGTATCAAAGTATTCACCTCAACACATGATGACTAACCTTTTACAAATAAGGCTTAGTCATTCTTGAGTCTAACCCAAGAATTCTACTCCAAGTTCATAATTCCAACCTAGGCTCCCATCCTCGACACATGAGTCCCAATCCTGGTTGCACACAAGATTGGTTTGGATAATGAATCATGATGTTGTAACTTTAACACTCCCTCTCAGCGAGGGAGGAATTCTTTGCCATGCCAAGCTTTTCTCAGAAGTACCTATACTTTGTCACTAACGAAGGCATAGTCAACACATCTACAATCTGCTCATTAGTTTCACTGCATCTCTATGGACCGTCTCTGATGAAGTGATACATAATCTCAATGTGTTTTGACTTGTCATGAAACACAGGGGTTTCAAAAATCTTGATGCATCTTTGATTTTCACAGTGAATGATTGTAGACTCAAGCTTCTCGACGAACAACCCAACAAGTATATTCATAAGCCACATTGCTTCTTGGCAGGTGGTACTAGCTGAATATACTTTTCTTATGTAGTAATAGTTGGAATAAACTTCTTCTTCTATAGTACTAGCCACAATACACTTTGCTTATCTAGTACTACCTGCAATACACTTTTTCTTATGTAGTACTGGCCGTAATACTACCATTTTAATTGGATTTTTCATAACCAAGTGACTTTACCTCACCATTGGAGGCATTTTTGAGTCCATAAGAAAATGTACCTAGAAGGTATGTAAGCATATTCTTAGTATCAATACAATGTTTATGTCTATGCTCAGACATGAACTGACTAACAACATAACATATAACAGTTCTACTATGTATCAAATACATTAAGGAACCAATAAGCTACTTGTTCATGGTAGCATCCACTGCATTTGATCTAGAATCTGACTCATGTACTTTCCCTAAGCTATAAACCATCGGAGTAGTCATGGATTTGCAATCCACCATGCAATACATTCATAGTACATCAATAGTGTATTTTCCTTGCAAAAGGAAAATCTCATATTTCATTTGTCAAAATTCAAGACCAAGAAAGTAGTGCATAAGAATCAAGTCTTCGAACATAGAAGTGAGCTCCCTCTTGCATATAACTATATGTTTTTCCTCTCTGGTAAGGAACAAAACATCAACATAGATAATCAATATTAGAGGCTGGTTCTTTACAATCTTTAAGTACATGTTTGGAATAGCTTCGCTCTCAGAGAAGCTCAATCTCTGAAGATAGTTGTCAAACTTGAATACCAAGCCTACAGGGCTTGCTTAATTCCATACAAGTATTTCTTCAGTTTGCACATATGGGACTCATTCCCTTCCACTAAAAACCCCTCAAGTTTGGGAACAATTTCCCAAACATCATTCTTTATCATGGCATTTTTCATACTTGCTGCTTAGCAGTTCTTTTCATAGGTGGAAGGTTTTGAATCACTGATGTGGCTCATCATTACAACATACAATAAGTACTATATTTCAGGTCTCTTTCACTATCTGGATAAACCTAATGGTGCTTCATGCCTTTCTACATCTTGTAGAATGTCTTGGCACCATGCATATCTTCTCTTAGTATGAGGTTCATTAAGTGACCTCTCAACCAGTTCTATTGGTTCTTCAGGAGCTAGCAAATCTAAGGACTCTTATAGCTTCTCCCTCTCAACATATGAACATGGAGAATCATAATCTAAATCCTCCATACTTATCCTCTTCTCTTTCAGTGCATGAAAGACAATTGAAAAATATTCAGATGTTCTTCACCAGTGAATTTTTTTTTCTGGAGTCTTCTAGAATAGCATAAGGGCTTTTGATCTTCTCCTAGAAACTTTCGGATTCTGCTTTCCTTCAAATACATGATTTGTAACCATACTGACTTCATATTTTTCATTCTTCTTTGTTGGTCATAGCATTTCCCTACAAACCAAATTTCGTCAAATGGTTAGCAACATTGCATGATCATGAAATTCAACCATATGAATATTTCAATGCAATGGAAATAGTTCACACAATCATGCAAACATTTTAACCAATGTTTCAAAAAAACCATCCATCCATATCTCATGGAATGTTATGCAGAACTATATGCTACTTACTCAATCATAACATGTACTACATGAGCTTTATTATTCACCAATAAAAGAAAACTATAACATATGTTCATTATGTTATACTATAACACACTTCCTAATTCTAGGAATACATATCTGTATATAATTGTAATGAAATATATTAAAAAACATTCAGATCTGATTTACAAGAGAAATCAAAATACAAATACTTATATTTTATTGCTTTCTAGCGTCCCTCTTGATCTTTGCTTCCTTGCGGAGATAAATGGAGTCCTTATATCTTGATATTATTTCTTGATGGAAGCTCACTGCCTCTTAACTTTCAAACTTGGTCTCATGCAAGAGACAACAAATCTCTGCAAGGTTGAAGGAAGAATCATGTAAAATATAACGAATTACTTCATGGAGAAATTTTTCTGCACCTTGAACTCAACAATCCTCTCTTCATCCTTGCCGAAAGAGCAATTTTTTATTTTTTGGAGGAAGCAAACTTGCTTTGGATTTTCCCTTCCTTTTGTAGGATGTCATGCCACAACCTCCCAAAGTTAGGTTGCACCTCTCAACCATTAACAACAACCAAGAATGTCTCCCATGAGTATGGGAGATCATCAACAACGGTTTGAATGAGATCATCTTCATCTACCACTACTCCAATGCTAGTAAGTTGAGCTCTTACTTGAGATATATTAGTAAAGAAAGAAGCCAAAACCTTGTCCTTCTCCATTTTCATATTCCAAATCTTTTTATTTGATGCTCTCTTTTGACTCAGAGCCTTCTTCTCATAGATATTTGTTAAAGTATCGGAGCATTCCTTTGTGGTCTTCAAAGGATTAATCATGGGCATCAAGTTGTCCTTCACTGAATCATAGATGATCTGCTTGGATTTAGCTTAGTTGTTCTTGAATTTAGTATTCCATGCATTAGATGTAGGATCTTCCATCACCTTGAATATGTATTCATCTAAGTCATGTTCTTCTAGGATGTTCAGAACCTTGGCCTTCCAAGTGTTGAAATTCGATGTTCCTTCAAGTCGGTCTTCCGGTCTCATGGAGATTGAGGTCATTGATATTCAAGTACTAGGTTTAACTTCTTAGGATCTATGTAGGCACAAGATTTATTTCCAAAACTTATCTCCTTCAAAATTCTACCTACTCATTGATCTGAACAACGTTTCAAAGAGAAAGTTTTTCTAGAAATGTTTTGTTTGGGAGATAACATTTTTTGGAAAATAATTCAAGTCTAGAAGTGCAAAAATTAAAAGTTGTCAATTCCAAATAAAGTTTGAATATGGAATCAAATCAGAGAAATCAAAGTTGTTAACCTATCATTGTCCTGATTATTATCAATGCTCAATACAAAAAAACTTGGTTCTCCCTATATTTTATTCTACATGTGGTTGAAGTTGGTCTCTAAGACTAAATGCACCAGTATAAAAAAGGCACATAATTGGTAATTTGAAGGGTTGTAACTTTTAGCCATGAGACCATAACTGATCATGGTTACAATCATTGAAAATATGATCCATAGGGGAGCAAATGTGCATGATAATATTTTGAAAGAGTTCCTTAGATATTCCTAAAACTTGAACAAGAAAGAGACTATAGCCTTGGTTTGACAAAAAAAGTCAACATGGGTAGTTTCTAGAATGCATGAAAATTAATTTTATGCTTTTATGAGGATGTAATGCAGCTAAAAAGTATGCTTATATGAACACCTTTGTAGATACAATACCATATCAAGGACAATTAGAGGTCAACATTCAAGATAGGGAATTTAGAAATCCTTTGGTCTTGGTTGGACCAAAAAAACTATTATCATAGATGAGCACAAGATCCTTATGCAATTGAAATATACACCATGGGAGAAAATATAAATGTTGAGAATGCAAATACATAATCTAATGGTAGTAGAAACCAAGTAAACCCCCCATATATTGTAGAGACAATGGTAAGTATAAGAGTGGAGTTTTAATGTTGGAGAGCAAATAATGAAAGGTTGGTTAGAGCCCAAGAAGAATAAAACAAACTAAATGTAGTCATGCTCCAAATATTGACCAAAATTCAAGCAAGATTCATCATTGAAGAACTCAATCAATGCCGATAAAAGTAAAAATAACTCAAGGAGGCATTCTCACAAGAGGTCCCATAACTCAAGAAGAATTTCTGGAGATATGACATATAATCTATGTTGGAACTAGGTAAAATTTGAGACATTTTGGGTACCAATTTTTAGAAATTGGTCGATGTGTGAATGAAACTCCAATGAAGTGGTGAGGCAAAGTGATTAGCGTCGAGTTTTCAGTCAAAAATAAATCAAAGAAAACTATTTTAATGAATTGAAACCGAAAGGTTGGTTAGGCGGTTAGGAATTTTGTCCACTTAAATTTAGGGGACCGGGTAGTGAGCGCGGGAAAAAGGCCATTGATGGTCCTATAAATATGAAACTTGATGGGATTTTGGGGTTAGACAAAATTTGGGAGAGAATCATAAACTTTTGTATTTGTCGAAGGATTGTAACCAGAGTCGCAAATATGAGGATCGATCCGCAGGCCATGTCCACATATTTGATGTAATGAATTTTTGAGGAGATGTTTGTAGGACATGTGTGCAGAATTAAGAATTCGAGCTACGACTCTTTCATAATAATGCACATTTTTTTTGTTTTTTCCCTTCTCGGGTTTCCACGTTAAAACTCTGGTGTCTATTATGCATTATGTGTGTGTTTAATTGTTATTTGCTTATTAATGCATCAATGGATAACTATGAATGTATGAATGGATGAAATGTTACTTGAATGAATATATATATTGTCATGAATTTACTTAATGTCGTGGATGAATCTGAGAATCTCTGTCGCAGTTTTTGATCTGTTGAAGTTAGTCCTGTCATATCTCTGTCTATATTGTATGGCAAAGTTCCCCTTCAGTACTACAAAAACCTAGTTCCTACAGTCCTCATAGGTACTTCAGGTGAGACTTCATTTTCTTTGTAGCTATTGTCGAAGGGAGTAAAACCCTTTCAGGCTAGTATCTTGGTTTTTGCGAGGAGGATGTTGTACATAACTGGTTTGTGTTAAGATCAACCAGAAGATGTGACAACTTTGACGAAGGATCAGAGAGTTCATACAATTCCCACAATACTGAACCTTGGTAATGGAGAAATGAATGTCGCAGTACACAATATGGGTTTTACTAACATGGACAGATCTATTCTGCTAATGTTCATGTTACATAACATTTAGTACAAGGTTGCAGAAGAAATCAAGGCTCGAGATATGTTTTTGTATGATAAAGTGAAACAATATGAAGAACATACCACTATTATGGAAATAGAGTCAACGAAACTCCAATAGTAGAAGGAACAACTACATTAGGACAAGCATAGGTTGGAAGATGCCGTTGATGCTTCTTGTTGTGGTGTCTTGGAAGCAACAATTGTCAAGGAAATGGTCCCTGAGGCCAAAATATTGCAAATAGGGGAAGTCATCATTGGATTTCATTAGAAAATTGAAGAGTTGGAAGCTAAGTTAGTTCCTAGCAGACGTACTAAAGTGACTGAACAACTAAAAATCAAGTTCAGGAGGTTTTCCAAGAAATTAAACAAGCCAAGACATATTGTGTCGAGGTCTATGAGGAGGTTTCTAAGTCGCAGGGAGCCTTGTTAGAGGATGCAAAGCTAAATGATATTACATCCAAACTCGAAACACATTAAGAGAGTATGGATAATCTATGGAGATCTCTTAAGACTCTGCCACCAATTGAGAGGATGAGAAAGGGTGCAGAAAAATAAATCATTACAACAACATCTTAATAATTTGAGGGCACACCAATAGAAAAGGTTAGAGTGTGTCGAAGAGATGCAAGCAGATTCTGAACCATGTCCCTGAGGCTATTGAACCAGAACATTTGGAAATTAAATAGGATCTCATAGTTTCTTTGGTGTGCACTTCAAAGCACATTACTTTTGAGGTTATTGATGAAGTTAGCAAGTTGAAGGAAGATGTGAAGTGACGGGTTGAAGAGGTGAAAAATTCTACCAAGACTTTCAGTCGAAGCTTCACATGCCAAAATCTTCAGCGTAAAGTGGCTCAAGAGGAGCCACCTGTGAGTGTTGGGGCCCTATTGGCCCTAGGTAAAATTTGAGAAATTTTGGGTGCCATTTTTGAGAAACTAGTCGATGTGTGAATGGAGCTGCAAATAATTGGTGAGGCAAAATGGCCAGCTTCGAAGTTTCAGCCAAAAATAAACGAAAGAAATTTGTTTTGACGAAGTCCAACCAAAAGGTTGGTTAGGAGATTAGGAATTTTGTCCACTTACATTTATGGGACCGGGTAGTGGGCGTGGGGAAAAATTCCATCAATGGACCTATAAATTGTAATGGGTTTTCTTTTTTAAGAGATAATCATAAAATTTTGTATTTTTCGAAGAATTGTTTTGTTTTGTCGAAGTCTAAGTCAAGATAAAGTCACCAAGATGAGGATCGATTTGCAGGATGCGTGCACATATATGATGTAATGAAGTGTTGAGGTGATATTTGCAATCTATGTGCACAAACTTAAGCGTTCGAGCTGTGACTCTTTCATAATAACGAACACTTTTGTGGTTTTTCTCATCTTGGGTTTCCATGTTAAATCTCTAGTGTTTATTATGCATGATGTGTGTGTTGAATTTTTATTTCCTTATTATTGCATCAATAGATAACTATAAATGGATGAATGGATGGAATGTTACTTGAATGAATATCTATGTTGTCATGAATTTACTTAATGTTAGGGATGAATTTGAGATTCTCTATCATAGTTTCAGATCTATAGAAGTTAGTCATGTCGAAGTTCTACATGTATTGCATGGAAAAGTTCCCCTTCACTACTGCAAAAACTTGGTTCCTGTAGTCCCCATAGGTACTTTGGGCGAGACTTCATCTACTCTGTAGGTGTTGTTGAAGGGGGTAAAACCATTTCAGGTCAGTATCTTGGGTTTTGTTGGTAGGATGTTGTATGGACCCGGGTAGAGTTAAGATTGTGCCATCACTCAAGAATTTTATTCTAGCGAGTCATCTACTTATAACAACTCTACCATAAATCCAAGTTCTTAATTTCACAAGAATAATAGGAAAATTCCTTTCAGGGACAACTCACATGGGGAATGTCAGAAGGCCAAACCCCCTATTTTGATGGTGAAGTGAAATCTGGATAAGAAGTCAAGGCATGGATTCTTGAGATTGCGAAGTATTTCCAAGTCCATGACTACTTTGGAAACATGAAGGAAAGAGTGGACATATTTAATTGAATGGTAGTGCATCTATATGGTGGGATCACCTTAGACAAGTCAAGAGGATCAATGAAATAAATATTTTGTGAAAGTAGTTCAAGAAGTAATTCAAACAAAAGCACCTCTTTTATAGGTACTATGACGACAAAATAAAATAATTCCATGAGTTAAAGATAAGTAAGTGACCATGGATGAGTAAGGAAACACATTTTTGGAGTTGTTCAGATATGTTAAGTGTATCAGAGATTATAAGGTGAAAATTCAACATTTTCTAAGTGGATTGCCTTAGTCATATAAGGAATGAATTTAGTTTGATGAAACTCAAACTATATATGAGACTATAAATAAGGCTAAATATTGTTATGATTAAAACAAAAGCATGCCGTAATTTTGTAAGGCATGGAAGGACAATAAGCACGAGAAGTTGGAACAAAGGAGGAAGGGATTGAAGCTTCCTGATTCAAAAAATCAACAAAGGAATCTATCATAGGTGAGGATAAGCCAACATAATTTGTTAAATATAAGATAAGGGATCCCCTTCAATGTTGGGATGTGGAGAGGACCACTTGCTCATAAATTGTCCACACCATAATGGGAGTGTAAAACATGTTCACAACATCTAAGAAGATGAAACTATGGGTAATGTAGCAAGGATTGTCCCTGTTAGAATTTGAATGCCATTTAGATCTTCAGGAAGAGAGTTCTGATTATGTTGCAGCAATTGAATGGAGAATGAAAATACAAATCCAACAAGACAAACCACACAGGAAATGGACAAGTATTGCTAAGGAATTTACATTATATTCATCATAATAATATCCGATGTTAAAATGTAGTTTACATAGGTAGAATTCGAATGCATGAGTAATGAATTCGAATCCTCCAAGTGGATAAGACTATATATAACTGAATTTCTAACTCAAGGTCTCCCAATCAATATCAGAGTCCAAATAGACAACTCCCTGATGACCAATAACTCCAACATGCAGTAACAACTAGTTAACTGAGTGCAACTGAGAGTGAGGTAGGTAGGAAAAGCGCTCTTCCCCATGCAACCATGTATTATCCATGCATTAGTAGTGCTATCCTAACTGAAGGTGAAGTAACTGATTGTAACTGAGGGCCAACTAAGACTAACTAGTGCTAACACCAACTGACTGAAGTAGGTTGGTGCCGCGACTCCCAGTGGCTCCTAAAATGTAGGGATTGGTCTAGGAGGCACCCTAATTGATGCATTCACATGTAGTAAGTGGAAATTAACCTCTAGTAGTGTTCCCCACACTTCAATTACTGGTACATGTGGCCCCATTGGGCCATGTGGACCCAATTTCACTAGTGGACCCATTTAATTAATTTAAGGTTCTTAAGTTAGGAAATAATTAATCTAATAGACATTTGACCAAGGGAGGATTAATAATCATAACACCCCCCCTGAATCATAACTTCGACAACTGTGGGACCTGGTAACAAGACCATAGGTCACTCAAATACAATCTAGAAGATAATAAAAAATGCTGCTTAGTACAACTAAGGAAATAGGGGAAAACCTGATGGGAATCCCCCCCCCCCCCCCCTCTCAAAAATAAGTAGGAAAATAGCAATCCACAAGATATGTTTAGAAGAATGAAGCTTCCTCCTTAGAAAAATAACTTGATCAAAAACACCACTGCAAAAAATTGCATCTCTATGCAACAGCATGGTCCATCAATGGACCTATCAATGTACGTCTGAATTGATGACTCTATTTGGTTATGCTGGATGGTGAAGGTAGGGAATGATCAAATCTCTCCTTCTATGGACCATGTAGCTGATCATTTTCCATCATCAAGTAGCACCGACTTGGAACTTTGCTGCACCATTATGTAGAGAGCAAATATGTGAGGGATAGTGCATCATGCTCATTCTGATACTAGGACCTAGTTATTCTTTTGTCTTTTGGAACTCTAGCACCACTTCCAGCTGCATCAAGAAGCTTTTGAGCCCATCTGGATTTAGGCTTCTGATTAGGAATGGGTACTGGATCTAGATCTAGAATCTATTGAGATTCAATCTTAATAACAAGTTCATGCTGTATGTAATATTCTTCATCTAAATCTGAAACCTTTAGCACATCATCATCATCATAAAAAATAGGAGGATAAATAGTTATACTTTCCTGTGCTGCTGGAGGAGTATCATGCAGCTGATCTTCTTCAAACTATACACTTCTTTCAATGAAGCATCTTTTGGTAGAAACCTCCATTAGTTTGTAATATTTTGCATCATCTACATCTCCCAGCATAATGCATTGGCTACTTTGGGCTTGGAAGGCCTTTCTCTTTTCAAGTGGTATCCTGGCCCAAGCTTTGGAACCAAAAATTCTTAGATGAGAGACATTGGGCTCATACCCATGTAGTGCTTCGAATGGAGTCACCCCAACCACTAACTTGTGGGGCACCCTATTCCACAAATACGAAGCACAATTTACTGCTTCAGCCCAAAGAGAAGGAGGTAGATGCTTGCCATGGAGAAGGCATGTTTCCATCTCTTTCAACGATCTTTTCTTCCTCTTAGCCACACCATTTTGTTGTGGTGTGTATGGAACTAAGTGTTCCATTCGAATCCCCTCTGATTCACATAAATTTTGGAAATCTCTTTTGACATATTTGTTATCAGCCAAAATGGCACTTCTCCGTCCGAGTACTGACATTCCTCATGTTGGTACACAAAAAGACAATTTGGATTGAAATGGCCAAAACACTATAGATGGGCATGACCTTTGATGCATTATCCTCAAACCAACCTTGTATATTTTTATTATGAGTTTTGGGTTGCATACGCGACTATATGCATTGCAACTTGTGTATCACACATGAGTATTTGCATTGCAACCTGCGTATACTTGCATACGCGAGTTCCCTTTGATAAAATCGTGTATCATACACGAGTTGCCTATAATAATACCCATGTATACCTTAATTTGAAATTAAAAAATATAAATCGAGATTAGATGAGATTAGTTGGGGCCTAATACATAACTATCCCAACCATCCCAACCTTCGAAACCATTTTATTTCCCAAAGTATAAATAGAGGCCTTGGGGTGGGGGCTAATCAATCGATTTTTGGAGAGCAAAGTTATGCTGGTGGTATATCTTTAGAGTCTTGGAGTAGCAGAAATCAGAGTCCTTTGGTTGTAGAGGAGTCCTTGTGTCAGAAGCTGGGTTGTACTCTTACCTTATTCATCACTTGTTAATAAAGAGAATTCTTCTTCCAATCTTGTATTGAGTTTATTTCATGTATATTGGTTTAATGAATATGTTTGATTATGTTATCAATATGATTTTCATCTAACCTCTAATATATATATGCACGAGATATTACTTGAAGGATTTGCTCTTTGTAGGTGGAGAAGTACATCCCTAGAAGCTTTGGAGAGAAGTGGAGCAAGAGAAGATCAAGCTTGGATCAACCGTCACTAATCGGGTAAGTCAAGATTTTCTTCCTATTCTCTTTCCATTCCCTATAAAAGTTGATTGTTTGCAAGTTAGTAGTAAGTTGGTAACCCCATACCCTAGGTTACAAGGGTGCTTTATCCTGAACAATAGAACCGACGACTTCGCTGGGAAGCCCAGCCTGCTGTGGGTTTATCCTGTAGGTTCTTGACCAGTATTTGCTCTGATTCTGAGTGTGGTTCCTTTATCTTACCTTTGATTTGCAGTATAGTATGCCCATAGACCTTTTTATATTTTTTCTTTGAAATTTTTTTCTTGTATACGTGGGTTGTTGTTATACATAGTCACGTATAGAAACTTGTATACATGGATTGCTCTATAAGACAGTCGTGTATGGTACGTGAGTTGCTCTATAAGACAGTCATGTATATCCTGTAGTAGCATAAAAATTTTGGTAGGGTTTGCTTATCCCTGTCTTGGCTGATTTTTTTTTTGCTTAGGGGTCTTCTGTTGTTGGCATAATACTGTAAGTCCAAATTCCTGTATGCCATACTTTTTGCTTGTTGTTAAGTCTTTGAGTTTGATTTGTTTGAATCTTCTTTTATCCAGTGACTTGAAGTTGGCCCTCTTGCTTGGCCTATGAGTTCAATGGTATGTATCTGAGTCAGTGATCATGGCTTTAGATACCTTATTCTCTGTACTGCTTTGTGTAGTGTCAGTTAGCCACTTGTTCTTTAGTAAATCTAGTGGATTTTATTCATTAGTTTTTCAAGTTAGGTTTTTTCTCCAAGTTTCCTTCCCATTTGGTTGAAGTTGGTTATTGTGGGTCCTCTATACTTCATTTTGCTTCTTAAATGTTGTGATCATTCAAACCCGCTCAAACATTTGCATTTAAATGCATTATAGTTTTTGAAGAATTTGAAAAAAGTGAAAGAAAAACATTCTATGCTTTTGCATATAGTTGCACTTAGTAGTTTTCGTTTCAGTATTTTCAAATAAAATTTCAAAAATTAAAAAAAGTCTTAGTTTTCCGACACTTAATTTTAATTTCATTAGCTTACATTTACAAAAAGAAAAGAATTTTGGTTTAAGTAGTTGCATTTTTCTTTGGAAGTTGTTTTACACATCATTTTACTTTTCTTATTGAGTCTATAACATCACAGTCCTTCACTCCATTTACCTTTTGACTAAGAAAAACCCTTAAAATAAACAATATAATTTAAAATTTATTAGTAAGTTTTATTTTATAGGGCCATACACCAACTAGCTTAGGCTAGACTTGTTGAATAGGGAGTCTAAACTCTCCACAAGTGTTTAAATTCAGACGTAGTTGGCCAATCGATAAGTAAACCCTTTCCTATGTTGGTTGTATATGGGAAGCTCCTCTCAAATGAGAGTTAAGCATGAGGTCGTGTGGAGGCTTGGACTGAGGAGATAACCCTATGATTCCTTATCAAAGTGTAGACTACTTAGCAACCAGTAGCAGGGGGCGACCCCGCCTTCACATTTGGGAACCCGAGGGCAAGTCCTTCTACTTCCCAAGCTGGTACTTTTCATGCTCCGGTTAGGCCCAAGCTTCCTTTCCTGGCAACTTTGAATTTGCCAGATTTGTCCAAGATAACGAATGATCCGGTGAGACATGATGCCTCTTAGCCACCTATTCCTACCAAGCTACCTTCGGATATCCCAAAATTCGAAGGAAAAGTTGGTGAAGACCCAGGGGCTCATATCACCACATTTTACTTGTGGTGCTCCTCCAACTCATTGAACGATGATACCGTTCAATTGAGATTGTTCCAAAGAACTCTTATTAGTGCCGCAACAAAGTGGTACATTGAACTGCCCTCTGCTACGTTTGGTAGTTTTTGGGACTTAGCCAATGTGTTCCTTAACCATTTCCAACTTCCTATTTGGAATGATGCTGGGATAGACTTATTGTCCACCCTTCAGCAGGACAAAGCCACTCATATTTTGGATCATATCCAAGGGTGGAGAAGGCAGAAGAGGCTCAATAAGGCCACTATCCCTCACAAGTTTTTACTAGAATGGTTCCTTAAGTCCTTATTGCCATATATATCTAAGGACGTGTCCACTTCGGGAGTAACTAATGAGGAAGAGGCTATCCTCAGGGCCCAACAGCTAGATTTGATATATTCTCATTCTAGGATTCTATATGAAATCATCCTTGATACCCTGAGACCAACCCATAATGTCAAAAAACCTAAGCCTGGACCCCATGCCGATGGTGTGGTTGGTTTAGTGAAATCTCTCACTATGGAATATTTGGCTAAACAACTCCATGAGTTGTCTGTTAAACACTCTATGACAGAGGCAACAAAGGCTACCCCCTCACCCCAGACTGCAAATGTTTTTGCACTATCCCCAAAAGGGCAATCAACAACTCGGTGGGAAAAAGAAAAAAGGGAAGAAAGGTGAGGGAAACCAAAACAAGCCAAAACCCACAAACAATGCTGATGGGGGGGAAAAAGAGAAGAAGAAGGTGAAATTTCCATGTAAGTTGTGCTAGGAAGATCACTTGACCCATCAATGTCCCCTTATGGACCAAGCTTAGAAGTTGCTCAAAAGCCAACAACCGGCTGTCCTGAAGGATCCTTTTCCCCAAGGATAGAATTCAGCTTCAACTTCAAATGTAGTAGGGGGCACCCTAAATGCTCCTGACCCAAATTATATCAACATGGTTCGATCCCAGACATTACTCTAGACTAGGAACAAGAACTATGAGACTGAGGCTCCAGACAAGGGTAAGTCTATAAGTGAAACTTCTAACTGTATCATAATTGAAAAACCTACCGAAACTATGCCCAAGATACCAAAGGGTGTGTTTAAGAAAACATTGCACAATCCTAATGCTAGGGTTGTAGCCAATTACTCTGTAGTTGAATATTTAGCCCAAGCCCCTTGTGCAATGCCATCTTTAGAGGTGTTACAAAGTTGTGCCTCCTAGTGAGATACACTCTTAGCAGCCTTAGGTAGTATGGATTCATCGAGCCTCACGGTGAAGTTAAATTTGTCTGACATCAAAATTTGCCTACCATATCATGTGGCCTTATCGATAGATGTCATCCATGGCAGAAAAACCATTGGAAAGGCAGTTGTCAATGAGGGTGCTTCCACATGTGTCATGTTCTTGTCTTGCTGGAAGGCTCTTGGTTCTCCAGAGGTAGTTCCATCGAACACCCTACTTACTGCTTTCGATGAAAGGTCATTTCGTCCACATGGTACCCTACCAACTTTCAAAATAAAGTTCGCAGGGAAGGCAGTGTCTGTTGAGGTAGAGGTGATTGATGCACCATTGGATTATAACTTGCTCCTGGGGAGAAGTTGGACTGATGCAATGTCCGCTATTGCATCAGCTATTCTTCGGGTAGTAGTGTTTATGCACGAAGGTAAGTTGGTTACTGTAGACCAACTCAGTTTTACTCGAAAGGGCCACATGGAAACTAATGAGTCCACCGTGCCATTGGTTGATCGAGTTAAACCTGCTTCAGAGAGCTTAGGGGCTGGAATGTATGCATCATTGATGGGCACATTTGATTTTCTAGCTTCGATTAATTACTAAGGTTCTACTAGAGGAAGTTCCCTTCAATGATATGATACATGTTTGTACTGACTTTTGCGATTTAAACAAAGCATGTCCTAAGGATAACTACCCCACACCATTCATAGATCAAATCATTGATGCTTGTGTGGGGAGTGAAGTCTTTTCATTTATGGATGGTTTCTCTGGGTATAATCACATTCAAATTAAACTGAAAGACCAACATAAAAAAACTTTCATCTGTCCTTGGGGTACATTTGCGTATAAGAAAATGCCTTTTCGATTGAAAAATGCAGGGGCTACCTTTCAGCGGGAAATGAATTTTTCCTTTCATGACATTAAGTCTATTGTCGAACCCTACTTTGATGATCTGCCAGCACATTCTCGTAAGAGATCACTTGCATTTAATCTTCGAACGATGCAGATACTACAAAATCTGCTTGAATCCCCACAAGTGCATTTTCTGTGTCGAGTTAGGTAGGCTACTCGGGTTCTGTTGTAGCTGCAACATTTTCCAAATTTTCAAAAAATTGGGACCCTCCTTTTAAATTTTGTCCTGCTTAGTTTGTTGGGATTGCTTAACTTTATTGCGAGTTTGATTTTTTTAGGATGATTGTTGAATGAATATCTTTGTATGCTGATGCTGCCTTTTTTGCTTAACTTATGACTTACGGTGATTTCTTATTTTGCTGTCGGAGATTGTTTGAGTTATGAATCAGGTATGTATTCACCTATGCAGCCGCCATTGGGGAGGCTCAATGGAATAACGACCCGATCCACAACCTTGTCTTCCACATATGCGCTTTGTTTTATTTTTATTATTTTCGATGTTTTGTTTTGTCACCGTCAGAGCAATAGTACCTTGTATCACAACCGTTTCGGATGGAAAATTGCAAGCATGGCGATGGAAGATTTTACCTTTGCCGATCCCACGGTTTGATTTTGTATTTTTATTCTTATCGCTGTCAACGCCGTGTTGGGCATTTGAATTGGGGGATTAGTTTTTGTTTGTCCGATCGCCGTCCTTCTCGTTTTTCACTAAATCCTTAGTCTATTGATGTTTTGCCATTGCGGCTCTGGAGTGGACTAAACTTCTACCTTATAGCTTGTCTTTTCGCTGATGTCCAGTTTTTCGCCGTGCTTCGCTTAATGTTCGGTTCTTTTTCTCCAATTTTGACTGGTCTGTGGAACCTCTTGTCTTTGTAGCTTCTGTCGTTGCGGCATTTTAAAATACTAATAGTCCGAGGCTATAGTCATTTTGAGCTTCGATGCTGAGGTTTTTAGTGTGTATTTCGCTGACGGTTTTCATTGTACTACAGAACTCATAGTGTCTCCATCGCCCGCCGTTGTAGCTCATTAGTAGGTTGATCACCGATGCATTATTTGTCCTGCCACCCGATATGCAATGTTTTTCTCGCCGAGGTATATATATATATTTTTTTTGGGGGGGGTCATTTTTCTATTATTATCCCTGTGAACTCGTGCCTGCACTGTCCTTGTTGATTCGCACTGTGCATTGTACCTAGCTGTCGAGATCTCGTTCTTGGGTGGCGTCGTCGTGGAACTGTCGGATTCTCCTTGTTGACTACACAGCTCATTGCCAAGTAGGCCAACCATGATTTTACCCTTTCTTTTGAGTTTTTGGATCTACGGTCTCGTCTTTGGGTTGGGTTTCTCCCGCCGTGGTAGATGGGCGTATATCTCTGAGTTTGTTTCCTACCAGCATATATGGTGGTTCACTTTGACAGTTAGTAGACGGGGGGGGGGGGTTCATTTTTCTTGAGTGTTTGTTGCGAAGCCGTTATGGGTTTTCAAACCCTGTCCGACTGTCTAGGAAATTGGTGCAGACGAGCGTTACGTTGTCTGCATCGATTTTTTTGGGTGGGCGTTTGGCTGTCCAGAAAGGGGAGGTTTCATTTATTTCACCATAGGTTTTACCCTGGTTTTGTTTAGGATGCCGAAATATTTGAGTTCGACTGTTTTGGTTGCCCGCGTGTTCTGGACAGGGTCGCATTTTTTTCAGAGACGAGCCTCATTGATGAGATTTATGTTTGAGCAAGAAGTTAGAACACATTCTACTGAAAGTTAATGATTTTTGCTTTAGGATTGATCAGACTGGTTTTTCTTCACATGGTGCCGTGTTTAGTCTCGCCGGTGGATGTTTTACATGTTTGCAAGGTTAAGATACATGTTGACGATCATGATTAATTTTAGTCACGGGCACATTTCAGGTTTTTTGTAGACTTATCATTTTGCAGAAGCACTTGCTAGTTAGTCCCGATTTTTGCATTTGCATAGGTTTAACTGTTGCAAGTATGGAAGAGGTAAATGTTTAGACAGTTTTCTTCATTCTTTGAATATTGGTTAGAAGCCCAAATAGCCTAAATGCATTTTGGTTTATGACATGAAAACTTTGTTAAAGGCGAGATGTCACAGAGGCAGAAAAAGAAGGCTCCTGTTGCTGAAGGGGAACCTGAGGTGGAAATTATTACAAAGGTTGAGTACGTTTATGAAGATACTAGAGCCACCACCGGGTTGGAACCTGACTACAAGTGGGGCGAGATTTATAGACTGGTTTCAAACCAGGAAGTGCTTGATATCGGGTTTGAAGAATTAACAATATATGCCAACATTGAAAAATCTGCCTTGATGAAGATAGCTACCAGACCTGAGCTTTTCCCATGCTCAGAAGTGATTGGATGGATTCTTCCTAGGGCAGACGTGACTACTATGATTCTGGCCAATATTGCCAAGTAGAGCTGTGCTGCTTACAGTCCTGGCTGTCTCATTAGCTTATCACTTACCTCCAGCCCAGGTTTATGTAACTGAAGATTGGTTGAAGGAAATTAACTTAGACCTAGTTGAAATAGTAAAAATAATGATGATAGCTGGTAAGAATGTCTGAACAAGACCATCGGGGGAATATGGCACAGCTACTATAAGAACCCCTTATAGGTTTATTGTGTTAATGCTGATCATAATTTTTTAGAGGGCCCATGGTAAAAGTTTCAAGTTAGGATGGGTTCGTATTATTTTCTATGTAGCCACCCAGGGGGCTGTATTTAACTGGGTGAGCATTGTGTCCAACAGTCTCTTAGCTTGCATTTCTTCAGCTCTAGGAGGGGTGTCTCAGAAAAAGTTTGAGTTCTATATGAGCTCCATATTAATTGATTGTATACTATGCCGCCAACCATTTCTAGACCTAAGGTGCATGTGGGACAGGGACAGAACTCCTATGTACACAGCTTACAAGTTGTTATGGGCACACGAATACTAAAGTCATTACAAAGAAATTTGTGAACATTCGATTATGCCCTTCTATACGTTGATTTTCTTGAAAGAATGCAATTGCATGTCTGAGGAGGCATTGAAAGTCATTGAGGAGTATCCAAATTACTACTTGACTGATGAAGGGATGTATAATAGGATGTATGGTTTCTCTATGGCACCTTCTTTACTTCCCAAATATGCCACTGATTATGTGGTGCATAAAGAGGCAGTCAGGAAGGTTTATTTAGATGGTATAGGAAGTTTCCTTCTTGAACACAAGAAGGCACCCTATCCTCCCATACCTTTTAGATTGGGTAGCTATAAATTTGCAAAGGTTAATTTCAATGCAAATTTTGTATAGGAACTAGAGCATTTTCACTTTGGAGAGATGAAATTCCATAGAAATGATTCTCAGAACAAAGTTGTGGAACATTGCAAGGAGGCCAATGTGCATTTTGAATATACAAACCATTGGGATAAGGATGAGGAAATTTTCAGAAATGCAAAAAATATGGCCACACTAAAAAGAAGATTTAAAAAGAAGATCACCACTAAAGGTGGTAAGGGCCAAGCTGAACAGAAGAAATTTGATGAAGAGGAGGCCAGGAAAAGAGAAGAAGCTGCTAAGAGACTAGCACAGGAGGCCGAGAGTTGGATTAAGAGTGAAGAAGAAGAAAGGAAGAAAGCTGAATAAGAATCAACAAAGAATGTAGAGGAAGCGATAAAGAAGGTAGAGGAAGCTGCCAAGAAGGAAGAAGAAGAAAGGAAAAAGAAAGAGGATGAAGAGATAAAGAAGAAGGAGGCTGAAAGTCTGAAGCTAACAAGGTCCACAACAGATAAACAAACTTAACCCTACAGACACTCAAGAAGTGCAAGATCAGGATTGTCCTAACTCTCAAGAGCCTGATGAAACTGTTGGCAGCAATTTAGGGCAGGTTGCTGTTTCTAGATTAAGGATGATACCTTTTGAACAGAAGAAAGGGGAAGAAGTCCCAGATTTCAGTACCATTTTTTATGACAGAGAAAAGAAGAGGATTATGAAAAGGACTGAGAAGAAGGTTGAAACAGGTGGACAATAAGGGATGATGGTCACTGATAAAACCTTGGTACATGGGACAGACAAGGACCTAAGACTAACAATCCTTGCTGGAGCAACATTGATCCACAACAATAAAGATAATGTAGATCGAATAATGACAGAACTTGAACAATCAAGGAAAAATGCTACCCAATTAAAGGACACTCTGAGGAAGGAGAGGGATGAAGGCCAAAAATTAAAGAGAAAGTTTGAAGATATGTGAAATGAAGTGAAGTCTTCAAAAGCAGACCTTCAGTCCCTCCAAGCAGACAAGAGGTATTTGGAAGTTGCTATTGAAAGGACAGGAAGAGATGCTCAGGGTAACTAAGAAAAATTGCAGCAGGAATATCAGGAGCTAAAGAGAGAGAGGGATGGACTAAAAACATCTTATGAAAACCTTCATGCAGAAAGAGACGAACTACAAAGAAAAGTTGGGGAGTTGGAAACACAAAGGGCTACCATAGAGGAGACAGAAAAACAATTTCAAGTACAAGCAACAGAGTTTAAAAGACAAATTGCTTCACTAGTAGCATCTTTGAAAGAGGCGACAGAACATCAAACCAGTATCCATCCTTTTAAAGAGCATGTCCTAACACAAAGAAGCAGAATGCACCAGATGTAGGTGTCCATAGAAGAAGAAAGATGCAGAGTCTTGCAGGTAGATAACAAATTGGAAGAAATTTTGGAAACTACCTCGTATTTTGTAGATAGGTCTCAGGATATTTTAGAATTCCTAACGGGAAGGATAGGAAGTTTGGAGGCCAATGAAGATATTCCTGCAGACTCACCAGCAAAAGATCAATTGGGATTAAAGTAGGATTATGACTTGTTTGAGTTTGCAATAAACACAGCAGAAGAGTTCGAAAAGGCTGTAAAGAAAATGAGAGGAGCTTGCATCGAGTATTGCAGAAGGATGCTAATCACTTATAACCGATGCCAAGTGGCTGTTGAGCATATATTAGATGCATTTCCAGAACATGACATGTTCATAGAAATGTTGCAAAGCAGATATCAAGAGGATGAGCAGAGGATTCAACAAATCAAGGCCCTAGATGAACAGATCTTGAAAGATGAAGTGGCTCATTAAGTAGTCAATGTACAGTTACTTGAAGATCAATTGTGCTTGAGCTCAACAAGAATTGAAGTGACTAAAAATCATGCTGCAAAAATTGAAATTAACATTCATTTTCTAGAGCCTTCAGAATTTGAAAGCATAGCCTCAGAATCCCAAGCATGGAAAAAGTTCCTAAATAATCAAGCGGGGCCCTCTACTTAAAGTGCTTTATTAGTTTGTTTAAATGTAATATATTGTAAATTGTATGAGCACTCAATATAAAATAATTTTGGGAGACGAAATGTTGGGGAAGCCCAAGAGTCATTTGGGGCAGCCCAAAAGTTTTTCCTTTTGTATAAGTATAGGAGAGTTAGATAGAGAAAAGGACTTTTTCCCAGTTAGATAGAGAAAAGGTCTTTTTCGCAGTTAGACTTGTGAGAACATGTTGTAACAGGAACTATTTCGTTTTGCAATAATATAATTACAATTTTGCCTGTTGGAGAAAGCTTTGGTGGAATGTTCAAATGCTGTACAATGGATGATGTTGAAGAGGAACTATTTTGTTTTCAGCTTTTATTCATTAAGTGTGAGATCGTTCTAACTTGTTGAACCTATGTTCTTGTATGAATGTTCTCTGGTTTATTTTATGATAATTTCCACTATGAGTAATGAATGTTTTCACAAACAATGAGCTATCTTATAGTTCATCTATCTAATCATGTTTGTGTGTTTTGAATCAAAGAACAACTACCTGTGTTTTTTCTTAATGCATGAACAGTAATACATTGCTCATTAATAAATAATCTCGCTCCCTAGGGACAGCTTAGTTAGTTTTCCTGCTGTGTGTGATTTAGATGCAAGAGAGTTTAAGATGAGAGGTAAGAACCTGCGCATCACGTTGTGACCGCTCCTTGTATTCTTTATCAATTTGCATTTTAGATAGGCACTTGCATATCATACTTAAAGTTAAAAAACACAAAAATATACACGGTGGACCCGGCTGCAACCGGTAAAACCCTTTATTTTTGTTACTTGATGCCATGGTTTTATGGGAGTGGGTCTCACTTTTTGATACAGAAGAAAGTACTTTGAAACATGAGGAGACGTCAGAAACAAATATGACAACAAGAAGCCTAGATTTGGTGAATAAAGACAATTCCATATTCTCAAAGATCAAGAAATTGCAAGAGAATGTAAAGAAACAACCGAGGAAAGACATAGATAATGAGATACCTACTATTATCAATCAATATATAAAGCGAATCAACATGCTTGCCAAGCCTATTGAAGACAAAGTGTGTAATATAAAGGAAAATCTCAAAACACCTAAAGAACCAAGGGAAGAGCTACCGTGACAGAAAACCAACCTATAGAAGAAGTTGTTGAAGTAAGTGTGGGAGGAAAGACTAGGTTCAAAACCCCACCATTCCTTTTGAATTTGGAAATTTTGAATCATAAGGTGCACAATTGTTTGGTAGATTCTAGATCATCCGTAAATGTTATGTCACTTGAAGTTTGCAGAAAGATTAATGGACAGCCTAAACCTACTGCCTGGGAGGTTACTCAATTAGACAAGAGTAATGTGAAAGTAGTCGGGGAAATGGAGAATGTTTTGATTCGATTATCTGCAAATGAAAAGATTTGTCAGTACATTGATATCGTGGTAGTAGACATACCCGATGGTTATGGACTCATTTTGAATCGAGATTGGTTAGCGAAACAAAAAGGGTATTTTGCTTCAGATTGGTCACATTTGTGGTTGCCTCATAAAGGAAACCCAAATCAGATCAAAATTTTAAGAGAACCCTACATGAGACACACTGTCACTAAATTGGAAGAGGAAAATGAAGCAGTAAAATGTATTGGGGAATTATCTAATTGAGCTTGAATTGGGACATTTTGCATCAGAAGAAGCCAACAACATATCAGACACCCAACCCGATCTCCTTTAATGTTCACGGGCTGATGAGATTGATTGTAGATCAGTAGATGTAGTTTTTGTTGCAAGAACGGTAGAATTTGATAATGGTTAGGTCTTCCCCATTTTGTAGTCAAGCCTAGGCCCTTAACTTACAAGTTGCCAGATCTATAGGGGTGGGTAGAGAACTGACTAGTTAGTGGTTTAGTTCTAAAATTTTATTTTATTTTCTTGGTTTTTGTTTTTGTTTTGATAACCTTGTACATAAATAAATTGATTTGGATGTGTACTCTGATTTATTTCATTGCTGTTTGTTTTTAGTTAAATTTTATTTTGGATTTCAATAAAAGGGGCAAACTTTTGGTTGCATGGAAAGCACCAGAGTACTGGATTAACTGAAATCCTTGGTATAAGACTGTGTATTATTGTTTTATTTGATAGAATTTTTCTAGTTAACAGTTTTCCTAAATGGTTATGAACACATTGAAGTCCTGCTTAATCCCTGTAAAATAACTCAGGATCAAAAGGTCTGGAATACTATTTCGAGGCTCCATCCATTTCACATTTAAAATGTCCTAGGGGGTGACAGCAAAAGACCCATTGAAAGGAAGCAGGGTAAGCAGTATATTATATATAAATGGTCCCATGCTGAAAATTCGAAAGCCAAAAGGTTGATAAGAGTAAAAACTCCTAAAAAACAATATCTATCAAAACCAGGTACTGAATCATATAAGTACAAATTTTCCAAAAGTTCTTCTCCGTCCGTGAGCTAAAAATTAAATACAACTCTCATACAAAAGGACACTATGGATAGAAGAGCTTGAATAAAAATTCAGAAAGAAGGCATGAGAAGTAGTCAAAAAGGACAAAAGTTCAAAAGCACAAAAAATTGCAAAATGGCATGGGAATGAGGAACAAATGAATATCTTTGTTTATCATATGTTACAATCCTATGGTGTCCAAGCTAGAAGCTACCTAAAGGAGGAGGTAAAATTAAACTCACCTACTTGGCCTCAGAAGAGTTTTCTTGACTTTGAGATTTTGGGTTCCATTCTCCTAAAATTGGACTATCATCAATGATTAAAAGTACATATATTTGCCATTGGGGAAATCTAGACATCTAGAAAAATTCAACATGTTGGTTTTATTGCTGAACAGTCTGTTATTTAAGGAAGAGTTGGGATTGCTTAACTTTTGTTGTGAGTTTGATATATTGAGGATGATTGTTGAATGAATATCTTTGTATGTTGATGCTGCCTTTTTGGCTTAACTTATGACTTACGATGATTTCTTATTTCGCTGTCGGAGATTGTTTGAGTTATGAATCAGGTCTGTAGTCACCTACGTAGTCGCTGTTGTGAAGATCAATGGAATAACGACCCGATCCACAACCTTGTCTTCCACGGATGCACTTTGTTTTATTTTTATTATTTTCAGCGTTTTGTTTTGTCACCGTCAGAGCAATAGTACCTTGTATTGCCGCTGTTTCGGATGGCAAATTGTAAGCACCACGACGAAAGATTTTACCTTTGCCGATCCCACAGTTTGCTTTTGTATTTTAGTTCTTGTCACTGTCGGCGCCGTGTTAGGCATTTGAATTGGGGGTTTAGTTTTTGTTTGTCCGATTACCGTCCTTCTCGTTTTTCACTAAATCCTTAGTCTATTGGTGTTCCACCACTGCGGCTCCGGAGCGGACTAAGCTTCTGCCTTATAGCTTGTCTTTTCACCGATGTTCGGTTTTTTGCCGTGGTTCGCTTAATGTTCGGTTCTTTTTCTCTGATTTTGACTGGTCTGCGAAACCTCTTGTCTTTGTAGCTTCCGCCGTTGCGGCGTTTTAACATACTAATAGTCCGAGGCTATAGTTATTTTGAGCTCCGATGTTGAGGTTTTTAGTGTGTGTTTCACTGACGGTTTTCATTGTACTATGGAACTCATAGCGTCTCCGTTTCCCGCCGTTGCTGCCCATTAACAGGTTGATTGCCGATGCATTATTTGTCCCGCCGCTCGATATGCAATATTTTTCCCGACGAGTGTTTTCACCAGACTATATATATATATTATTATCCCTGTGATCTCGTGCCTGCACTGTCCTTGTCGATTTGCACTGTGCATTGTACCTAGTTGTCGGGATCTCATTCGTGCTTGGCGTCGCCGTGGAACTGTCGGATTCTCCTTGTCGACTGCACAACTCATTGCCAGGTAGGCCAACCATGATTTTATCGTTTCTTTTGAGTTTTTGGATCTAGGGTCTCATCTTTGGGTTAGGTTTTTCCCGTCGTGTTAGATGGGTTTATATCTCTCAGTTTGTTTCCTATCAGCGTATATGGTGGTTCACTTTGACAGTTAGCGAACGGGCCGGGGGGGGGGGGGGTTTCGTTTTTCTTAAGTGTTTATTGTGAAGACGTTATGGGTTTTCAAACCCTGTCTTACTGTCAAGGAAATTGGTGCAGACAAGCGTTACGCAGTCTACACCAGTTTTTCTGGGTGGGCGTTCGGTCGTCCGGAAAGGGTAGGTTTCATTTATTTCACCATAGGTTTTACCCTGGTTTTGTTCGAGATGCCGGAAGATTTGAGTTCGACTGTTTTGGTTGCCCGCGTGTTTCGGATAGGGTCACATTTTTTCAGAGATGAGCCTCATTGATGAGATTTATGTTTGAGAGAGAAGTTAGAACGCGTTCTACTGAAAGTTAATGCTTTTTGCTTTAGGATTTGATCAGAATGGTTTTTCTTCACAAAGTGCCGTGTTTAGTCTCGCCGGTGGATGTTTTACATGTTGGCGAGGTTATGATACATGTTGACGATCATGATTAATTTTAGTCACATGCACATTTTAGGGTTTTTGCAGACTTATCATTTTGCAGACGTACTTGCTAGTTAGTCCCGATTTTTGCATTTGCATAGGTTTAACTGTTGCAGGCATGCAAGAGGTAAATGTTTAGATAGTTTTCTCCGTTCTTTGAATACTGATTAGAAGCCCAAATAGCCTAAATGCATTTTGGTTTATGACAGGACAACTTTTTTAAAGGTGAGATGTCAAAGAGGCAGAAAAAGAAGGCTCCTGTTGCTGAAGGGGAACCTGAGGTCGAAATTATTACAAAGGTTGAGTACGTTTATGAAGATACTATAGTGACCATTAGGGTGGAACCTGACTACAAGTGGGGCAAGATTTATAGACTGATTTCAAACCAGGAAGTTCCTGATACTGGGTTTGAAGAATTAAAAATATATTCCAACATTGAAAAATTTGCCTTGATGAAGATAGTTACCATACCTGAGCTTTTCCCATGCTCAGAAGTGATTGGATGGATTCTGCCTAGGGCAGACGTGACTACTATGATTCTAGCCAATACTTCCAAGCAGGGCTATGCTGCTTATAGTCCTGGCTATGTCTCATTAGCTTATCACTTACCTCTAGCCTAGGTTTACCTAATAGAAGATTGGTTGAATGAAATTAACTTAGACCTAGTGGAAACAGTAAAAAGAATGATGATACCTGGTAAAAGTTTTCGAATCAGACCATTGAGGGAATATGACACAACTACTCTAAGAACCCCATATAGGTTTATTGCGTTAATTCTGAACATAATTTTTGGGAGGGGCCATGGTAAAAGTTTCAAATTAGGATGGTCTCCTATTATTTTCTATCTAGCCACCCAGGGGACTGTATTTAACTGGGCGAGCATTGTGTCCAACAATCTCTCAGCTTGCATTTCTTCAGCTCTGGAATGGGTGTCTTAGAAAAATTCTGAGTTCTACATGAGCTCCATATTAATTGATTGTATACTATGCCACCAGCCATTTCCATACCTAAGGTGCATGTGGGATCGGGACAAAACCCCTATGTACACAGCTTACAAGCTGTTATGGGCACACAAATACTATAGTCATTACAAAGAAATTTGTGAGCATTTTATTATTCCCTTGTATACGTTGATTTTCTTGAAATAATGTAATTGAATGTCTAAGGAGGCATTGAAAGTCATTGAGGAGTATACAAATTACTACTTGACTGATGAAGGGATGTATATTACGATGTATGGTTGCTCTAGGGCACCTTCTTTGCTTCCCAAATATGCCACTGATTATGTGGTGCATAAAGAGGCAGTCAGGCAGGTTTATTTAGATGGTATAGGAAGTTTCCTTCTTGAACACAAGAAGGAATCCTGTCCTCCCATACCTTTCAGATTGGGCAGCTATAAATTTGCAAAGGTTAAATTCACTGCAGATTTTGTACAGGAACTAGAGCATTTTCACTTTGGAGAGATGAACTTCCATAGAAATAATTCTCAGAACAAAGTTGTGGAACATTGCAAGGAGGCCAATGTGCATTTTGAATATACAAACCATTGGGATAAGGATGAGGACCCGGCCGCAACCGGTAAAACCATTTATTTTTGTTACTTGATGCCATGGTTTTATGGGACTGTGTCTCGCTTTTTGATACAGAAGAAAGTACTCTGAAACATGAGGAGACATCGGAAACAAATATGACAACAAGAAGCCTGGATTTGGTGAATAAAGACAATTCCATATTCTCAAAGATCAAGAAATTGCAAGAGAATGTAAAGAAACAACCGATAAAAGACATAGATAATGAGATACCTACTATTATCAGTCAAGATCTGAAGAAAATCAACATGCCTACCAAGATTATTGAAGACAAAGTGGGTAATGTTAAGGAAAATCTCAAAACAACTGAAGAACCAAGGGAAGAGATACCCACAGAAAACCAACCTATAGAAGAAGTTGTTGAAGTAAGTGTGGGAGGAAAGACTAGGTTCAAAACCCCACCATTCCTTTTGACTTTGGAAATTTTGAATTTATAAGGTGCACAATTGTTTGGTAGATTCTGGATCATCCATAAATGTTATGTCACTTGTAGTCTGCAGAAAGATTAATGGATAGCCTAAACCTATTTCCTGGGAGGTTACTCAATTAGACAGGACTAATGTGAAAGTAGTTAGGGAAATGGAGAATGTTTTGATTCGATTATCTGCAAATGAAAAGATTTGTCAGTACATTGATATCGTGGTAGTAGACATACCCAATGGTTATGGACTCATTTTGAATCGAGATTGGTTAGCGAAACAAAAAGGGTATTTTGCTTCAGATTGGTCACATTTGTGGTTGCCTCATAAAGGAAACCCAAATCAGATCAAAATTTTAAGAGAACCCTACATGAGACACACTGTCACTAAATTGGAAGAGGAAAATGAAGCAGTAAAATGTATTGGGGAATTATCTAATTGAGCTTGAATTGGGACATTTTGCATCAGAAGAAGCCAACAACATATCAGACACCCAACCCGATCTCCTTTAATGTTCACGGGCTGATGAGATTGATTGTAGATCAGTAGATGTAGTTTTTGTTGCAAGAACGGTAGAATTTGATAATGGTTAGGTCTTCCCCATTTTGTAGTCAAGCCTAGGCCCTTAACTTACAAGTTGCCAGATCTATAGGGGTGGGTAGAGAACTGACTAGTTAGTGGTTTAGTTCTAAAATTTTATTTTATTTTCTTGGTTTTTGTTTTTGTTTTGATAACCTTGTACATAAATAAATTGATTTGGATGTGTACTCTGATTTATTTCATTGCTGTTTGTTTTTAGTTAAATTTTATTTTGGATTTCAATAAAAGGGGCAAAATTTTGGTTGCATGGAAAGCACCAGAGTACTGGATTAACTGAAATCCTTGGCATAAGACTGTGTATTATTGTTTTATCTAATAGAATTTTTCTAGTTAACAGTTTTCCTAAATGGCTATGAACACATTGAAGTCCTGCTTAATCCTTGTAAAATAACTCAGGAACAAAAGGTCTGGAATACTATTTCTAGGCTCCATCCATTTCACATTTAAAATGTCCTAGGGGGTGACAGCAAAAGACCCACGGAAAGGAAGCAGGGTAAATAGTATATTATATATAAATGATCCCATGCTGAAAATTCGAAAGCCAAAAGGTTAATAAGAGTAAAAAATCCTAAAAAACAATATCTATCAAAACCAAGTACTGAATCATATAAGTACAAATTTGCCAAAAGTTATTCTCCGTCCGTGAGCTGAAAATTAAATACATCTCTCACACAAAAGGACACTATGGATAGAGGAGCTTGAATAAAAATTCAGAAAGAAGGCATGAGAAGTAGTCAAAAAGGACAAAAGTTCAAAAGCACAAAAAAGTGCAAAATGGCATGGGAATGAGGAACAAATGAATATCTCTATTTATCATATGTTACAATCCTGTGGTGTCCAAGCTAGAAGATACCTAAAGGCGGAGGTAAAATTAAACTCACCTACTTGGCCTCAGAAGAGTTTTCTTGACTTTGAGATTTTGGGTTCCATTCTCCTAAAATTGGACTATCATCAATGATTAAAAGTACATATATTTTCCATTGGGGAAATCTAGACATCTAGAAAAATTCAACATGTTGGTTTTATTGCTAAAGAGTTTGTTATTTAAGGAAGAGGTAATTCAGAGATCTTGGTTCACCAGGTAGTCGCCAATTGTTGTAGTTGCAACATTTTCCCAATTTTCTAAAAATTGGGACCCTCCTTTTAAATTTTGTCCTTCTTAGTTTGTTGGGATTGCTTAACTTTACTGCGAGTTTGATTTATTGAGGATGATTGTTGAATGAATAACTTTGTATGCTGATGCTGCCTTTTTGGCTTAATGACTTACAGTGATTTCTTATTTCACTATCGTAGAGTGTTTGAGTTATGAATCGGGTCTGTATTCACCTACGCAGCCGCCGTTGCGAAGATCAATGGAATAACGACCTGATCCACAACCTTGTCTTCCATGGATGCGCTTTGTTTTATTTTTATTATTTTCGGTATTTTGTGTTGTCACCGTCGGAGCACTAGTACTTTGTATTGCTGCCGTTTCGAATGGAAAATTGTAAGCACCACGACGGAAGATTTTAACTTTGCCAATCCCACGGTTTGATTTTGTATTTTTGTTCTTGTCGTTGTCGGCACCATGTTAGGCATTTGAATTGGGGGATTAGTTTTTGTTTGTCTGATCCCTGTCCTTCTCATTTTTCACTAAAGCCTTAGTCTATTGGTGTTCCACCGTTGCGGCTCTGGAGCGGACTAAACTTCCACCTTATAGCTTGTCTTTTCACTGATGTTCGATTTTTTGCTGTGGTTCGCTTAATGTTCGGTTCTTTTTCTCCGATTTTGACTGGTCTGTGGAACCTCTTGTCTTTGTAGCTTCCACTGTTGTGGCATTTTAACATACTAATAGTCCAAGGCTATAGCCATTTTGAGCTCCGATGTTGAGGTTTTTAGTGTGTGTTTCACCGACGATTTTCATTGTACTATGGAAATCATAGCGTCTCCGTCACCCGCCGTTGCGGCTCATTAGCAGGTTGATCACCGATGCATTATTTGTCCCGCCGCCCAATATGCGATGTTTTTCCTGCCGAGTGTTTTCACCAGAGTATATATATATATTTGGGGGAGGGGTCATTTTTCTATTATTATCCCTGTGAACTCGTGCCTGCACTATCCTTGTCGATTCGCACTGTGCGTTGTACCTAACTGTCGGGATCTCGTTCGTGGATGGCATCGCCATGGAACTGGCGGATTATCCTTGTCGACTGCACAGCTCATTGCCAGGTAGGCCAACCATGATTTTACCCTTTCTTTTGAGTTTTTGGATCTAGGGTCTTGTCTTTGGGTTAGGTTTTTCCCGCTATGTTAGATGGGAGTATATCTCTGAGTTTGTTTCCTATCATCCTATCAGCATATATGGTGGTTCACTTTGACAGTTAGTAGATGACGGTGGGGGGGGGGGGGGGGGGTTCGTTTTTCTTGAGTGTTTGTTGCGAAGCCGTTATTGTCTTACTATATAGGAAATTGGTGCAGACGAACGTTACGCTATCTGCACCGGTTTTTCTGGGTGGGCGTTTGGCCATCTGGAAAGGGGAGGTTTCATTTATTTCACCATAGGTTTTACCCTGGTTTTTTTTGAGACGCCGAAAGATTTGAGTTCGACTGTTTTGGTTGCTCGCGTGTTCCAGATAGGGTCACATTTTTTCAGAGACGAGACTCATTGATGAGATTTATGTTTGAGCAAGAAGTTAGAACACGTTCTACTGAAAGTTAATGCTTTTTTCTTTAGGATTGATTAGACTAGTTTTTCTTCACATAGTGCCATGTTTAGTCTTGCCGGTGGATGTTTTATATGTTGGCGAGGTTATGATACATGTTGATGATCATGATTAATTTTAGTCGCGGGCACAATTTAGGGTTTTTGCAGACTTATCATTTTGCAGAAGTACTTGCTAGTTAGTCCTGATTTTTGCATTTGCATAGGTTTAACTATTGCAAGTATGGAAGAGGTAAATGTTTAGACAGTTTTCTTCATTCTTTGAATACTGGTTAGAAGCCCAAATATCCTAAATGCATTTTGGTTTATGACAGGATAACTTTGTTAAAGGCGAGATGTCAAAGAGGCAGAAAAAGAAGGCCCCTGTTGCTGAAGGGGAACCTGAGGTGTAAATTATTACAAAGGTTGAGTACGTTTATGAAGATACTAGAGCCACCATCAGGGTGGAACCTGACTACAAGTGGGGCGAGATTTATAGACTGATTTCAAACCAGGAAGTGCCTGATACCGGGTTTGAAGAATTAACAATATATGCCAACATTGAAAAATCTGCCTTGATGAAGATAGTTACCAGACCTGAGCTTTTCCCATGCTCAGAAGTGATTGGATGGATTTTGCCTAGGGCAGACATGACTACTATGATTCTGGCCAGTACTTCCAAGCAGGGCTATACTGGTTACAGTCCTGGCTATGTCTTATTAGCTTATCACTTACCTCTAGGCCAGGTTTACCTAACTAAAGATTGGTTGAAGGAAATTAACTTAGACCTAGTTGAAACAGTAAAATGAATGATGATACATAGTAAGAATTTGCAAACCAGACCATAGGGGGAATATGACACAGCTACTCTAAGAACCCCATATAGGTTTATTGCATTAATGCTGAACATAATTTTTGGGAGGGCCCATGGTAAAATTTTCAAGTTAGGATGGGTTCCTATTATTTTCTATGTACCCACCCAGAAGACTGTATTTAACTGGGCAAGCATTGTGTCCAACAGTCTCTCAGCTTGCATTTCTTCAGCTCTGGGAGGGGTGTCTTAGAAAAAGTCTGAGTTCTACATGAGCTCCATATTAATTGATTGTATACTATGCCACCAGCCATTTCCAGACCTAAGGTGCATGTGGGACAGGGACAGAACCCCCATGTACACAGCTTACAAGCTGTTATGGGCACACAAATACTACAGTCATTATAAAGAAATTTGTGAACATTTTATTATTCCCTTGCATACGTTGATTTTCTTGAAAGAATGCAATTGCACGTTTGAGGAGGCATTGAAATTCACTGAGGAGTATGCAAATTACTACTTGACTGATGAAGGGATGTATATTAGGATGTATGGTTGCTCTAGGGAACCTTCTTTGCTTCCCAAATATGCCACTGATTATGTGGTGCATAAAGAGGCAGTCGGGCAGGTTTATTTAGATGTTATAGGAATTTTCCTTCTTGAACACAAGAAGGCATCCTATCCTCCCATACCTTTTAGAATGGGCAGCTATAAATTTGCAAAGGTTAAATTCAATGCAGATTTTGTACAGGAACTAGAGCATTTTCACTTTCGAGAGATGAACTTCCATTGAAATGATTCTCAGAACAAATTTGTGGAACATTGCAAGGAGGACAATGTGCATTTTGAATATACAAACCATTGGGATAAGGATGAGGAAATTTTCAGAAATGCAGAAAATATGGCTGCATTAAAAAGAATGTTTAAAAAGAAGATCACCACTAAAGGTGGTAAGGGCCAAGCTGAACAGAAGAAAGCTGATGAAGAGGAGGCTAGGAAGAGAGAAGAAGATGCTAAGAGACTAGCACTGGAGGCCGAGAGTTGGCTTAAGAGTGAAGAAGAAGAAAGGAAGAAAGCTGAACAAGAAGCAACAAAGAATGCAGAGGAAGCGACAAAGAAGGCAGAGGAAGCTGCCAAGAAGGAAGAAGAAGAAAGGAAAAAGAAAGAGGATGAAGAGATAAAGAGGAAGGAGGCTGAAATTCTAAAGCTGACAGGGTCCACACCATATCAACAAACTTCTAACCCTGTAGACACTCAAGAAGTGCAAGATCAATATTGTCCTGACTCTCAAGATCCTGATGCAACTGTTGGCAGCAATTTAGGGCAGGTTGCTATTTCTAGATTAAAACTGATACCTTTTGAACAGAAAAAAAAGGGGAAGAAGTCCTAGATTTCAGTACCATTTTTTATGACAGAGAAAAGAAGAGGATTGTGAAAAGGACTAAGAAGAAGGTTGAAACAGGTGGACAATGAGGGATGATGGTCACTGATAAAACCTTGGTACATGGGACAGATAAGGACCTAAGATTGACAATCCGAGCTGGAGCAGCATTGATCCACGCCCCCGAAGATAATGTAGATCGAATAATGATAGGCCTTGAGCAATCAAGGAAAAATGCCGCCCAATTAAAGGACACTCTGAGGAAGGAGAGGGATGAAGGCCACAAATTAAAGAGAAAGTTTGAAGATATGCGAAATGAAGCGAAGTCTTCAAAAGTAGAGCTTCAGTCCCTCCAAGTAGACAAGAGGTCTTTGGAAGTTGCTATTGAAAGGACATGAAGAGATGCTCAGGGTAACTTAGCAAAATTGCAGCAGTAATATCAGGAGCTAAAGAGAGAGAGGGATGGACTAAAAACATCTTATGAAAACCTTCATGCAGAAAGAGACCAACTGCAAAGCAAAGTTGGGGAGCTGGAAACACAAAGGGATACCATGGAGGAGACAGAAAAACAATTTCAAGTACAAGAAGGAGAGTTTAAAAGACAAATTGCTTCACTAGAAACATCTTTGAAAGAGGCCATGAAACAACAAACCAGTATCCAGCCTTTTAAAGAGCATGTCCTAACACAAAGAAGCAGAATGCACCAAATGTAGGTGTCCATAGAAGAAGAAAGATGCAGAGTCTTGTAGTTAGATAACAGATTGGAAGAAATCTTGGAAACTACCTCATATTTTGTAGATAGGTCTCATGACATTTTAGAAGTCCTGATGGGAAGGATAGGAAGGTTGGAGGCCAATGAAGAGATTCTTGCAGACTTACCAGCAAAAGATCAACTAGGCTTAAAGCAGGATTATGACTTGTTGGAGTTTGCAATAAACACAGCAGAAGAGTTCAAAAATGCTGTAAAGAAAATGAGAGGAGCTTGCACTGAGTATTGCAAAAGGCTGCTAATCACTTATAATCAATGCCAGGTGCCTGCTGAGCAGAGATTAGATGCATTTCCAGAACATGACCTGTTCATAGAAATGTTGTAGAGTAGATATCAAGAGGATGAGTAGAGGATTCAACAAGTCAAGGCCCTGGATGAACAAATCTTGAAAGATGAAGTGGTTCATTCAACAGTCAGTGTACAGTTACTTGAAGATCAATTCCGCTTGAGCTCAACAAGAATTGAAGTGATTAAAAATCAGGCTGCAAAGTTTGAAATTAACATTCGTTTTCTAGAGCCTTCATAATTCGAAAGCATAGCCTCAGAAGCCCAAGCGTGGAAAAAGTTCCTAAATAATCAAGTGGGGCCCTCTAATTAAAGTGCTTTATTTGTTTGTTTAAATGTAATATATTGTAAATTGTATGAGCACTCAATATAAAATAATTTTGAGAGATGAAATGTTGGGGAAGCCCAGGAGTCATTTGGGGCAACCCAAAAGTTTGGTCTTTTGTATAAGTATAGGAGAGTTAGATAGAGAAAATAACTTTTTCCCAGTTAGACTTGTGAGAACATGTTGTAAGAGGAAGTATTTTGTTTTGCGATAATATAAATACAATTTTGCCTGTTGGAGAAAGCTTTGGTGGAATGTTCAAATGCTGTGCAATGAATGATGTTGAAGAGGAACTATTTCGTTTTCAGCTTTTATTCATTAACTGTGAGATCCTTCTAACTTGTTGAACCTATGTTCTTGTATGAATGTTCTCTGGTTTATTTTATGATAATTTCCACTATGAGTAATGAATGTTTTCACAAACAATGAGCTATCTTATTGTTCATCTATCTATTCATGTTTATGTGTTTTGAATCAAAGAACAACTACCTATGATTTTTCTTAATGCACGAATAGTAATACATTGCTCATTAAAAGATAATCTCGCTCCCTAGGGACAACTTGGTTAGTTTTCCTGCTGTGTGTGATTTATATGCGAGAGAGTTTAAGACGAGAGGTAAGATCCTGTGCATCACGTTGTGACCGCTCCTCGTATTCTTTATCAATATGGATTTTAGATAGGCACTTGCATATCATACTTAAAGTTAAAAAACACAAAAATATACACAGGGGACTGGGCCGCAACCGATAAAACCCTTAATTTTTGTTACTTGACCTACGGTAGCCGGACCGTAAACCGGACGGGTTCCCCATACCAAACAGTCACAGGCTAGTTGGGAACGTTGATTGGGGAGAATCCCTTGCTGTTGTTGCCTGTGATTTTCTAGGCCTCAATAGTTTCTGGCACTAGAAGGAGGGCCACCAGTGCATGGCTGGACGAGGAAACCCATTTCCTCGAAATTACTCCACCAATGATAGTTTTGAAAGCAGTTCATTTCCCAATCCGAATCCTAAAGAGAAGTGGAAAGAACATTTGTATTCTGTGGACAGCGAAGTTGTAAATGATCTGAGAAGACACACTAGGAATTATGTGAAGAATATTGGAGGATTACCAATTATCCCTGACTTACCTAGAAGAGAGTACAAGAATAAAGATTGTCCTGTAGTGGAAGACTCTGTGTTAGTTGGAGATTTGGAAGAAATTGTAGAAACAACTTTACTGGAAGTTGTTCAACCTTTGAATCAAGTAGGACCTGATACACCTAACGGTTCATTGGTCCATACTCCTGTTCATTCACCACCTCACTCTCCACCCAGACTCATGGTAGGCATAAATGCAAATCAGCCACCTAACCCACCAAATCCACCACCTGCTTGGAAAGCCAGATCACCTTTAAACCTAACACCTCCTTTGCATGACCTACCTCAAGCTTTTGAGAAGATGCTGCCCAAGTTTGATCTAGGTGATAAAATTTTAATAGATGACCATTTGCAAAGTTTCTACTTGGCCATAGAAGGATTAAGGGCTGGAGAACATGAAGATGTAGTCTGCAGACTTTTTCTGCATACCTTGAAAGGAACAATAGCCTCATGGTATTTTGGTATGCCTGCAAACTCAATCCCAGATTGGGATACTTTTGAAAGGATATTTAGAAGCAAATATGCATCCCAAAAGACCCATGCAGCACTAATGAAAGGTCTAGGTGCTTTGAAGAAAGAAAGAAAAGAAAAGGTGCATAATTTTACTCAAAGGTTTTCTACTTATCTTAAGATTTTCTTTGCAACTGATAAGCCTTCTGATAAGGTTCTGATTGAGTATTATACCTCAACTTTGGGGCCTGACTTGGCTATGTTTGCAAAATCTCAAGTTAAACCTACGTTATTGAAGACTTATGAAGAAGCTGAAAGAGTAGAGGCTAAAAAAGAAAGCATATAAGATTATCCTGAGCAATCTAGAGAAATGTTTTTTGGGAAGAAAGCCTTATTACTGTCAAAACCTAAAGAGTATCAATCACATGATTTTGAGGGAATGTTAAAAATGATGCAGAAGCTTTCCAACATAATAATATATTTGGAAAAAGAAAAGGAAGCTCAGAAAGCATATAAGCCGTACTACAAGAGAAGAGAAGATAACAATCAATCCAAACCTCCTCCACACAGTCCTGCATCAATGAACTTAATAGAGGTAGGTATGGATAATTTTTGCACTTTCCACCAGCAACTCCATTCTAAATTTTTTTTTCCTCAATGGATAAATTCAATGACTTTAGTGATGAACCATTTGTTAGATTCCAAATTAACAGAGGATAATAATGAAGAAGAAAAGGTTGGTAAAGCTACAGAAAATGATGCCATGGTTTTATGGGACTGTGTCTCGCTTTTTGATAAAGAAGAAAGTACTCTGAAACATGAGGAGACATCGGAAACAAATATGACAACAAGAAGCTTGGATTTGGTGAATAAAGACAATTCCATATTCTCAAAGATCAAGAAATTGCAAGAGAATGTAAAGAAACAACTGAGGAAAGACATAGATAATGAGATACCTACTATTATAAGTCAAGATCTGAAGCAAATCAACATGCCTGCCAAGCCTATTGAAGAAAAAGTGGGTAATGTCAAGGAAAATCTCAAAACACCTGAAGAACCAAGGGAAGAGCTACCCACAGAAAACCAAACTATAGAAGAAGTTGTTGAAGTAAGTGTGGGAGGAAAGACTAGGTACAAAACCCCACCATTCCTTTTGACTTTGGAAATTTTGAATCATAAGATGCACAATTGTTTGGTAGATTCTGGATCATCCGTAAATGTTATGTCACTTGCAGTTTGTGGAAAGATTAATGGACAGCCTAAACCTATTGCCTGGGAGGTTACTCAATTAGACAGGACTAATGTGAAAGTAGTCAGGGAAATGGAGAATGTTTTGATTCGATTATCTGCAAATGAAAAGATTTGTCAGGACATTGATATCATGGTAGCATACATACCTGATGGTCATGGAATCATTTTGAATCAAGATTGGTCAGCAAAACTAAAAGGGTATTTTTCTTCAGATTGGTCACATTTGTGGTTGCCTCATAAAGGAAACCCAAATCAGATCAAAATTTCAAGAGAACCCTACATGAGACACACTGTCACTAAATTGGAAGAGGAAAATGAGGCAGTAAAATCTGTATTGGGGAATTATCTAATTGAGCTTGAACTGGGACATTTTGCATCAGAAGAAGCCAACAACATATCAAACACCCAGCCCGATCTCCTTCAATGTTCACGGGCTGATGAGATTGATTGTAGATCAGTAGATGTAGTTTTTGTTTCAAGAACGATAGAATTTGATAATGATTAGGTCTTCCCCATTTTGTAGTCAAGCCTAGCCCCTTAACTTACAAGTTGCTAGATTATATGGGTGGGCAGAGAACTGATCAGTTAGTGGTTTAGTTCTAAAATTTTATTTTATTTTCTTGGTTTTTGTTTTTGTTTTAGTTTTTTTTTGTTTTTTGATAACCTTGTACATAAATAAATTGATTTGGATGTGTACTCTGATTTATTTCATTGTTGCTTTTTTTTAGTTAAATTTTATTTTGGATTTCAATAAAAGGGGCAAACTTTTGGTTGCATGGAAAGCATCAGAGTCCTGGATTAACTGAAATCCTTGGTATAAGACTGTGTATTATTGTTTTATATGATAGAATTTTTCTAGTTAACAGTTTTCCTAAATGGCTATGAACACATTGAATTCCTGCTTAATCCCTGTAAAATAACTCAGGATCAAAAGGCCTGGAATACTATTTTGAGGTTCCATCCATTTCACATTTAAAATTTCCTAGGGGGTGACAGCAACAGACCCATGGAAAGGAAGCAGGGTAAACAATATATTATATATAAATGATCTCATGCTGAAAATTCGAAAGACAAAAGGCTGATAAGAGACAAAACTCCTAAAAAATAATATCTATCAAAACCAGGTACTGAATCATATAAGTACAAATTTTCCAAAAGTTCTTCTCCGTCCGTGAGCTGAAAATTAAATACATCTCTCACACAAAAGGACACTATGGATAGAGTAGCTTGAATAAAAATTCAGAAAGAAGGCATGAGAAGTACTAAAAAGGACAAAAGTTTAATAGCACAAAAAAGTGTAAAATGACATGGGAATGAAGAACAAATGAATATCTCTGTCTATCATATGTTACAATCCTGTGGTGTCCAAGTTGGAAGCTACCTAAAGGCAGAGGTAAAATTAAACTCACCTACTTGGCCTCAGAAGAGTTTTCTTGACTTTGAGATTTTGGGTTCCATTCTCCTAAAATTGGACTATCATTAATTATTAAAAGTACATATATTTGCCATTGGGGAAATCTAGACATCTAGAAAAATTCAACATGTTGGTTTTATTGCTAAACAGTCTGTTGTTTAAGGAAGAGTTAATTCAGAGATCTTGGTTCACCAGGTAGTCGCCAATTGTTGTAGCTGCAACATTTTCCCAATTCTATAAAAATTGGGACCCTCCTTTTAAATTTTGTCTTGCTTAGTTTGTTGGGATTGCTTAACTTTACAGTGAGTTTGATTTTTTGAGGATGATTGTTGAATGAATATATTTGTATGTTGATGTTTCCTTTTTGGCTTAACTTATGAGTTACGATGATTTCTTATTTCGCTGGTGGATATTGTTTGAGTTATGAATTGGGTCTGTAGTCACCTACGCAGCTGTCGTTGCAGAGGCTCAATGGAATAACGACCCGATCCACAACCTTGTCTTCTGCGGATGCGCTTTGTTTTATTTTTATTATTTTCGGTGTTTTGTTTTGTCACCGTCAGAGCACTAGTACCTTGTATTGCCGCCGTTTCGGATGGCAAATTTTATGCACCACAATGAAAGACTTTACCTTTGCCGATCCCACAGTTTGCTTTTGTATTTTTTTTCTTGTCGCTGTCGGCACTGTGTTAGGAATTTGAATTGGGGGATTAGTTTTTGTTTGTCCGATCGCCGTCCTTCTCTTTTTTCACTAAATCCTTAGTCTATTGGTGTTCCACCGTTGCGGCTCCAGAGCGCACTAAACTTCTGCCTTATAGCTTGTCTTTTTGCCGATGTTCGGTTTTTCGGTGTGGTTCGCTTAATGTCCGGTTCTTTTTCTCTGATTTTGACTGGTCTGTGGAACCTCTTGTCTTTGTAGCTTCCGCCATTGCGGTGTTTTAACAAAGTAATAGTCTGAGGCTATAGTCATTTTGAGCTCCGATGTTGAGGTTTTTAGTGTGTGTTTTGCCGACGGTTTTCATTGTACTACTGAACTCATAGCGTCTCTATCACCCGCCGTTGCGGCTCATTAGCAGGTTGATCACTGATGCATTATTTGTCCCACTGCCCGATATGTGATGTTTTTCCCACTGAGTGTTTTCACCAGAGTATATATATATATATGGGGGGGGGGTTCGTTTTTCTATTATTATCCCTATGAACTCGTGCCTGCACTATCCTTGTCGATTAACACTATGCGTTGTACCTAGCTGTCAGAATCTCGTTCGTGGGTGGCGTCGCCGTGGAACTGTCGGATTCTCCTTTTCGACTGCACAACTCATTGCGAGGGAGGCCAACCATGATTTTACCCTTTCTTTTGAGTTTTTGGATCTAGGGTATCGTCTTTGGGTTAGGCTTTTTCCGCCGTGTTAGATGGGCGTATATCTCTGAGTTTGTTTCCTATCAGTGTATATGGTTGTTCACTTTGACAGTTAGTAGACGGGGGGGTTCATTTTTCTTGAGTGTTTGTTGCAAATCCATTTTGGGTTTTCAAACCCTGTCTTACTGTCTAGGAAATTGGTGCAGATGAGCGTTACGCTGTATGCACCGGTTTTTCTAGGTGGGCGTTTGGCCATTCAGAAAGGGGAGGTTTCATTTATTTCACCATAGGTTTTGTTCGAGACGCCGAAAGATTTGAGTTCGACTGTTTTGGTTGCCCGTGTGTTCCGGATAGGGTTGCATTTTTTTCAGAGACGAGCCTCATTGATGAGATTTATGTTTGAGAGAGAAGTTAGAACGCGTTCTACTGAAAGTTAATGCTTTTTGCTTTAGGATTGATCGGACTGGTTTTTCTTCACATAGTATCGTGTTTAGTCTCGTCGGTGGATGTTTTACATGTTGGCATGGTTATGAGACATGTTGATGATAATGATTAATTTTAGTCGTGGGAACATTTTAGGGTTTTTGCAGACTTATCATTTTGCAGAAGTACTTGCTAGTTAGTCCCGAATTTTGGATTTGCATAGGTTTAACTGTTGCAAGTATGGAAGAGGTAAATGTTTAGACAATTTTCTTTGTTCTTTGAATACTGGTTAGAAGCCCAAATAGCCTAAATGCATTTTGTTTTATGACAGGACATCTTTGTTAAAGGCGAGATGTCCTGAGAGGCAGAAAAAGAAGGCTCCTGTTGCTAAAGGGGAACCTGAGGTGAAAATTATTACAAAGGTTGAGTACGTTTATGAAGATACTAGAGCCACCATCGGGGTGGAACCTGACTACAAGTGGGGTGAGATTTATAGACTTATTTCAAACCAGGAAGTGCCTGATACCAGGTTTGAAGAATTAACAATATATGCCAACATTGAAAAATCTGCCTTGATGAAGATAGTTACTAGACTTGAGCTTTTCCCATGCTCAGAAGTGATTGGATGGATTCTGCCTAGGGAAGACGTGACTACTATGATTTTGGCCAGTACTACCAAGCAGAGCTATGCTGCTTACAGTCCTGGCTATGTCTCATTAGCTTATCACTTACCTTCAGCCCAGGTTTACCTAACTGAAGATTGGTTGAAGGAAATTAACTTAGACCTAGTTGAAACAGTAACAAGAATGATGATACCTGGTTAGAATTTTCGAACCAGACCATTGGGGGAATATGACACAGCTACTCTAAGAACCCCTTATAGGTTTATTGTGTTAATGCTGAACATAATTTTTGGGAGGGCCCACGGTAAAAGTTTCAAGTTAGGATGGGTTCTTATTATTTTCTATGTAGCCACCCAGGGGATTGTATTTAACTGGGCGAGCATTGTGTCCAACAGTCTCTCAGCTTGCATTTCTTCAGCTCTGGGAGGGGTGTCTCAGAAATTTTTTGAGTTCCACATGAGCTCCATATTAATTGATTGTATACTATGCCACCAGCGATTTCCATAACTAAGGTGCATGTGGGACAGTGACATAACCCCTATGTACACAGCTTACAAGCTGTTATGGGCACACAAACACTACAGTCATTACAAAGAAATTTGTGAACATTGTATTATGCCCTTGTATACGTTGATTTTCTTGGAAGAATGCAATTGCATGTCTGAGGAGGTATTGAAAGTCATTGAGGAGTATGCAAATTACTACTTGACTAATGAAGGGATGTATATTAGGGTGTATGGTTGCTCTAGGGCACCTTCTTTGCTTCCCAAATATGCCACTGATTATGTGGTGCATAAAGAGGTAGTCAGGGAGGCTTATTTAGATGGTATAGGAAGTTTCCTTCTTGAACACAAGAAGGCATGCTATCTTCCCATACCTTTAAGATTGGGCAGCTATAAATTTGCAAAGGTTAAATTCACTGCAGATTTTGTACAGGAACTAGAGCATTTTCACTTTAGAGAGATAAACTTCCATAGAAATGATTCTCAGAACAAAGTAGTCGAACATTGCAAGGAGGCCAATGTGCATTTTGAATATACAAACCATTGGGATAAGGATGAGGAAATTTTCAGAAATGCAGAAAATATGGCTGCATTAAAAAGAAGATTTAAGAAGAAGATCACCACTAAAGGTGGTAAGGGCCAAGCTGAACAAAAGAAAGCTGATGAAGAGGAGGCTAGGAAAAGAGAAGAAGATGCTAAGAGACTAGCACAAGAGGCCAAGAGTTGGCTTAAGAGTGAAGAAGAAGAAAGGAAGAAGGATGAACAAGAAGTAACAAATAATGCAGAGGAAGCGGCAAAGAATGCAGAGGAAGCTGCCAGGAAGGAAGAAGAAGAAAGGAAAAAGAAAGAGGATGAAGAGATAAAGAAGAAGGAGGCTGAAAGTTTGTAGCTGATAGGGTCCACAATAGATCAACAAACTTCTAACCCTGTAGACACTCAAGAAGTGCAAGATCAAGATTGTCTTGACTCTCAAGAGCCTGATGGAACTGCTAGCAGCAATTTAGGGCAGGTTGCTGTTTCTGGATTAAGGCTGATACCTTTTGAACAGAAGAAAGGGGAAGAAGTCCTGGATTTCAGTACCATTTTTTATGACAGAGAAAAGAAGAGGATTGTGAAAAGGATTGAGAAGAAGGTTGAAACAGGTGGACAATCATGGATGATGGTCACTGATAAAACCTTGGTACATGGGACAGATAAGGACCTAAGATTGACAATCTGAGCTGGAGCATCATTGATCCACACCACTGAAGATAATATAGATCAAATAATGACAGACCTTGAGCAATCAAGGAAAAATGCTTCCCAATTAAAGGACACTCTAAGGAAGGAGAGGGATGAAGGCCAAAAATTAAAGAGAAAGTTTGAAGATATGCGAAATGAAGTGAAGTCTTCAAAAGTAGAGTTTTAGTCCCTCCAAGCAGATAAGAGGTCTTTGGAAGTTGCTATTGAAAGGACAGGAAGAGATGCTCAGGGTAACTTAGCAAAATTGCAGCAGGAATATCAGGAGCTAAAGAGAGAGAGGGATGGACTAAAAACATCTTATGAAAACCTTCATGCAGAAAGAGACCACCTGCAAAGCAAAGTTGGGGAGCTGGAAACACAAAGGGCTACCATGGAGGAGACAGAAAAATAATTTCAAGTACAAGCAACAAAGTTTAAAATACAAATTGCTTCACTAGCAGCATCTTTGAAAGAGGCCACGGAACAACAAACTAGCATCCAGCCTTTTAAAGAGCATGTCCTAACACATAGAAGCAGAATGCACTAGATATAGGTGTCCATAGAAGAAGAAAGATGCAGAGTCTTGCAGGTAGATAACAGATTGGAAGAAATTTTGGAAACTACCTCGTATTTTGTAGATAGGTCTCGGGACATTTTAGAAGTCCTGACAGGAAGGATAGGAAGGTTGGAGGTGAATGAATAGATTCCTGCAAACTTACCAGGAAAAGATCAACTAGGCTTAAAGTAGGATTATGACTTGTTGGATTTTGCAATAAACACAACAGAAGAGTTCAAAAAGGCTGTAAAGAAAACAAGAGGAGCTTGCACCGAGTATTGCAGAAGGCTGCTAATCACTTATAACCGATGCTAGGTGGCTGCTGAGTATAGATTAGATGCATTTCCAGAACATGACCTATTCATAGAAATGTTGCAGAGCAGATGTCAAGAGGATGAGCAGAGGATTCAATAAGTCAAGGCCCTGGATGAACAGATCTTGAAAGATGAAGTGGCTCATTCAGCAATCAGTGTACAGTGACTTGAAGATCAATTGTGCTTGAGCTCAACAAGAATTTAAGTGATTAAAAATCAGGCTGCAAATTTTGAAATTAACATTCGTTTTCTAGAGCCTTCAGAATTCGAAAGCATAGCCTCAGAAGCCCAAGCGTGGAAAAAGTTAATAAATAATGAAGCGGGGCCCTCTACTTAAAGTGCTTTATTAGTTTGTTTAAATGTAATATATTGTAAATTGTATGAGCACTCAATATAAAATAATTTTTGGAGATGAAACATTGGGGAAGCCCAGGAGTCATTTGGGGCAGCCCAAAAGTTTTTCCTTTTGTATAAGTATAGGAGAGTTAGATAGAGAAAATGACTTTTTCCTAGTTAGACTTGTGAGAACATGTTGTAAGAGGAACTATTTCGTTTTGCAATAATATAATTACAATTTTGCCTGTTGGAGAAAGCTTTGGTGGAATGTTCAAATGATGTGCAATGGATGATGTTGAAGAGGAACTATTTCATTTTTAGCTTTTATTCATTAAGTGTGAGATCGTTCTAACTTGTTGAACCTATGTTCTTGTATGAATGTTCTCTTGTTTATTTTATGATAATTTCCACTATGAGTAATGAATGTTTTCACAAACAATGAGCTATCTTATTGTTCATCTATCTATTCATGTTTATGTGTTTTGAATCAAAGAACATCTACCTTGGATTTTTCTTAATGCATGAACAGTAATACATTGCTCATTAAAAGATAATCTCGCTCCCTAGGGACAACTTAGTTAGTTTTCCTCCTGTGTGTGATTTAGGTACGAGAGACTTTAAGACGAGAGGTAAGAACATGCGCATCACGTTGTGACCGCTCCTCGTATTCTTTATCAATATGAATTTTAGATAGGCACTTGCATATCATACTTAAAGTTAAAAAACACAAAAATATACACGGTGGACTAGGCCGCAACCGATAAAACCCTTTATTTTTGTTACTTTACCTACGATAGCAGGACCGTAAACCAGACGGATTCCCCATACCAAATAGTCACGGGCTAGTTGGGAACATTGACTGGGAAGAATCCCTTGCTGTTGTTTCCTGCGATTTTCCAGGCCTCAACAGGTTCATACTTTCTAACAAAGGTATTCAGGTGGATCTTTTGAAAGTTGAGGCCATTGTAAATATGCCTCCTCCTAGTTCCATCAGACAGCTTCAAATCCTGCTAGGGAAGTCCAACTTCCTTCGACGTTTTATCATGAATTATGCCAAGATCACTAAAGGTTTCATGCGTTTGTTGAAGCAGGACACCCCATTTGTATGGGATGAAATCGCACAACTTGCATTCGAGGCATTAAATAAAGCTTTGTTGTTGGCACCATTACTGCGTCCACCAGATTAATCTCATGATTTTATATTGTATCTGGCCGCATACGAGTCGACCATAGGGGTAGTACTAGTCTAGGAGGATGATAATATTCCAGAGCATGTCGTCTACTATCTTAGTTGTGCTTTAGCTGGCCTTGAACTTAGGTATTCCTGCGTTGAAAAGTTGGCATTAGCAACTGTGTATGCTATTGAGAGGTTGCGTCACTACATCTTACTGAGGACTACGACTGTAGTGGCGGATGTTAATCCTTTCCAATATGTTTTGTCCCAACGGATAGTTGGAGGAAAATTCAACAAATGGATAGTCATTCTCTGGGAGTTTGACTTAGATTTCCAATCCACCAAATCTAAAAAATCCTTAGTTTTTGTGGAGCTCATTGCAGAATTTTCGATTGAGGAAGATGTAGTCATTGAAGAAGACTCATTCCTAGATGAGCACATATTTTTGATTTCCACCTCTGAGCCTTGGTACAGAGATATACTTGTCTATCTCTAGACTCTGAAGTGCCCTGCAACCTTTTCGTGGGAAGAACGACGCAAACTATGCTTACATGCAAAAAACTACCTCATTATTGGGGATAATTTATATCGTAGAGGGGTAGACTTTGTTTTGCGTCGATGTCTTACCCACAAAGAGGCCGAGATTTTCCTAAATGATGCCCACAGTGGAGCGTGTGGGGGTCATTTATCTGGGTTAGAAACGACCCATAAGATCTTACGTGTCGGTTATTTCTGGTCCACGATCTTTAAAGATTGCGTGGAAGCCATGAAGCGCTATCATCCTTCTCAGCTTTACACTAGAAAGATGTGGTCTCATCTTGCTTCATTATTTCTTGTCATCTCAGTGGGCCCCTTCACTAAGTGGGGTATAGATTACATGACGTGTAACCCAGTTTCGACCGGGGGACACAAATACATCATTGTCGCTATAGATTACTTTACAAAGTGGGCAGAGTCAATGCCCACCTATAAATCTAATGGAGAAACTGCAACTTTTTTCATTTTCAACCAAATTATCACACATTTCGGTATTCCTAAAGAGATTGTCACTGACCATGGCAGTCACTTCCAAAACAACATGACGACTAAATTGACCACTATGGTAGGGTTTAAAAAAGAACATTAGTCTTTTTTCTACCTGCAAGCGAATGGTCAAGTCGAGGATGTAAATAAGACCTTGAAGACTATTCTCAAGTGCACCATTAATGAAACCCAGTAAAATTGGCACATCATGTTGTATCCTACACTTTGGGCTTATCAGACCAATGTGAAAAATGCCACATGGTTTTCTCCTTTCTAACTCGTTCACAGAGTGGAAGCAGTAACTCCGGTTGAATGTGAAATCCCATCTTTAAAGACCGTTATTCATGTGCTACCTGATACGACTGCATTGGAATAACTTTTGTTACACTTAGAACATCTAGATGAATAGCGTAGGGATGCGTTGATAGCAAACGAGGCTCATAAAATAGGGTAAAAAATCAGTACAATAAATTGGTCAAACCTAGGATTTCTTTTGAAGGGGAGCTTGTCTTGCTTTGGGTTCAGGACAAACAACCCCTGGGGGCAGGGAAATTCAAGTCTATGTGGTTAGGACCTTATGTCATGTCAAAATTTTTGAAGAAAGGTGCGAATGAATTAACTAATTTCGAGGGAAATAAGCTGCTTGAGCCTAGAAATGGGTTATACCTGAAAAAGTACTATGCTTAGGCTTAGCAATTTTTTGTATTTTTATTGTATGTAAATTTATGTACAATAGTTTTCCAGTTTGTGTTATTATATCATATGTTGGTTGTTACAGATGTCTTTCGAGTGGTTCATAGGTTTTGCAGATGGTGCTAGTCGCGACACTTGCAACCTGGCTTCAGCCGCATGGTTTATTTACTCACCCTTAGGACAACTAGTTTCCTCTAGAGGTGCTTGTCTAGGTCCTGCTACCAATAATGTGGCCAAGTACAAGGCCATCATTGAGATTTTATGGGATGCCTTGTCACGAGGCATTACCCAACTAGAAGTCAGGCTTGACTCTCAACTGGGAGTTTCCCAGCTCAATCGAGCTTATCAGGTGTGAAACCCTATTCTACTACGTCAATTTATGCAAGTTAGGTTATTGGAAATAAATTTTGATTTTATTACATTTAATCATATTCCAAGAAGTCAAAATTCATTAACTAATGCATATGCGAATTATATCTTGGATTGGCATTTAACACATATTTCATAAAATTTACAACAGACACATTAAAATACACATGTAAATAAACCAACAATATATATATATATATATATGTGTGTGTGTGTGTGTGTGTGTGTGTGTGTGTGTGTGTGTGAATATTTGTCCATATAGATAAGTTGAGTTTTTGATCCTCAGATCCAGTCATAACTGTGTAATATACAAAAAATATACAAAATTTGGATTGTAATCCATAAAATGCTCCTAGGTCTAAGCTTGACCACCCTGGTCATCCTGACCACTCTGCCCACCCTAATCATCCTGGTCATCCTGCTCTTGGGCTTCTTCAACTTGTTCAGCTGCAACAGCCTCAACAACCTCTATGTAAACAAGCACTGCTTTGGCCACCCTTCTCATAAGGCATATCCAGATAGGTGGGATACCAACCACTAACTCCTACATAACGACAGGGATCTGGTCAATATGTAAAGTAGGTACTCTTTGGGTAAGCCTGGCCAACTTCCCCTCAAGAACCCTAATCAGACCATGATCCTCTCCTACCACTGGTCGCATATACATACGAGGATTCCCAATAGGGCGGACTGGTCCAATATCTGCATTTTTAAACATTTAAAGGATTAAAAATCTTATACATATGTATATATATTTATGACTAAAATTCACAAAAATTTAAAAACTTGAAAAACCAAAATACTTGACGCTCCCCATGCTCCTCCAAGAGGGAGGACAAGGTCATTGTCACCCCAAAAATACAACCCAGCATATGGAAACTGCTCCAGTGCTGGTAGCTCTCGCTCCCACCATAGGTAGAAGTCATCATCATGCACACTCTAAACCGATCCACCGCCACCCTGGCGAAGGAAGATCTCTCCCCACTTACTCAGTCTAGGCTCACGGGGAGAAGAAACTGGTAGAAGTACTACGGGACTGAGACCGGGCACTCTCTCAAAGAAAAAGGCCACCAATATGCTAGAATAACCGAAGTTTTTTCGTCGGCCTCTCTTGCAGTCAGAGAGTTGATTCTTCATTATCGGGATTACTCCCGAGCACCAGTAAAATAAAGCTCCTTATAGACATTCCACTGTAATTATCATTTTGTTTCTAGTTGTGAGATGAAGCGATGATGATGCTGCAACCCTCACTATTGTGCTTACCAACACTTGTAATGGAAAGCTGCAAATATGAACAATAGGGATGCAAGTACCCCTTTTCTGAGTACCATGTGCACAATAAGTGTCAATGTAATTCTCAAAACTTAGAAGGTCACCACCCCTACTGGTACCTTCCAAGTTGACAGGAGCTCCCCGTTGTGAAAAACCAAATATGAAATAGATGTCTTCCAGTGTAATCTCTAGAATCTCACCTTGTAAGTCAAATGCACCCAGATCATGATCCCAATAGTTTATTAAAAACTCCAGTAAGTGGACATTGGATCGCATAGGTGAGGTACAAAAGAATTTAAGAAACCCAATTTGTCGCAATACATGCACTGTGGGGGAACTTCGAAGAGCATCTTGGTCCATGTATTCATGCTCCTTCTCCCTCCACTCCAACACCATGTTTCAGCCTGTCAACAATGCCATTTTCAAACATTAAATTCATTTAAAAAAAAATTATTTTGACCTTAGATAGCTTTTTTTCTATATCGCGCAGTATACGCGACTGTCCTTTGGACATGTCGCGTATCATACATGAGTTTCTTTTGAGAAAGCCGAATATAAAACACATGTATGTGGTTGTCGACATTGCATACCTGCGTATATAGTGCAACCATATTTAAACTGGCTGAAAACATCAATTTTTTTATAAAATTAAAAATTTGCTTGGATGAAATGAAAGAGCATGGAGAGTTGATTTACTTAGCACTTGCGTATTTGAAAATTGTCTAGCGGTTTGACCACAGTGAGCAATTGAAGGCAGAGGTAAAACTTGTCTATATTGGGTAAAAATGTCAAATGGTGAATTTGATTGCCATGTCATGTTTACCTAATGAAACAGGTCCAAGGCTATTCAAAGTCATTTTTCACTCATATAGGGTAGGATTTTGATCATTTATATGCATTTTTGCATTTATACTTCATCCACTTTAACCCTAGGATTACTACTTTGACCACAGAATATGGTATTCCAACCATTAGTACCTTGTCTATATGATTGTTCTTTCGTGGATAGGGCTTTCCTAACATGGGTACCCTAGCTTAGAACACATTTATTGTCTTTTGGTACTCATTCCACATTTGTCGTAGGTTCTTGGGAGCCTTCTTAGCTATTTTTCACGCCAAATTGAGCCTCATTTTGGTCTCTTTTTACAAGCTATCCCCTTTATAAGGCTCCCCACCCTTATGGAGTTTCTTTAGGCCCAGGTTTAACTCCTCAAAATAGTCTTGAATTTCGAGTAAAATTGTTCATTCAGGCTCGTTAAGAATATGTGAATGGGCATCCACATTGGTGGTAGGTTATCTCCTTCTCGGACCATGTGGAATAATACGAGAAAGGATCACCCTCTTTTCTACAGAATTGAGACGAGTATTCTCAGGCATAGTTTTATCACTTTTTTGGACATGAGGGACTAAAATTACAGAAAAGGACCACCCGATATGAGCTTATTTTTCTCTTTTTCATGCTATGGACCTAAACATGAAAAAGATTCCAAGTGTACTTTATGTCTTTGTCATGCTCGTTAAACATCAAGAACAAAACATCGAGTTTACTATTGTAAGCCCCATTTATCGTACTCAAATGGATCTTTCTGAGTGATCTTGATTTCCTTCACACTCATAAAACTCAAGCTATAAGCTGCTCTTGAAGGAGCGTTGGGTAGGTGGTAATTTAACCTTTTTTGGACCTCCCTGATTAAGTACAAAAAAGGTTCACCTTTTCTTCTTCGAAAGTTAAGAGAGTTCTTTTGAGATATGTTTTATACTTTTTCGGTTTCAGGAGACTAAATTGGATGAAAAAGGACCCCCTGGATTTTACTGGTTCCTTTGGATTTTGACAAAGACCTTAGGTTCACATCTATAACCTAAGTTGCGCAGGATTGTGTTGTGTTCACTTACACAGATTCCAGATTTTTGAAGACTCATCATGATTGTATATTGTGGCTTCGATCCACCTTTGTAATATATGTGGTCTTGTACCCGTATCATATGATGTACTCAAATATTTTAAAGGAGCTAGTGTTCCAGTATATTGAACATGGCATCCTCAGATATGATTTTGTATATGGCATTTGATATGTATTTGTTTCAGATACTTCCTCTGCTTCCTTGGACTTCTGAATTCTCCAAGATAATGATTATAATGTATTTCAGCCATCACTTCCCTCTGACCTCACACATTAGGGGGCATCTGTTATCATCCAAAATGGCACTTCTCTGTCTGAGTATCGACATTCCTCATGTTGGTACACAAAAGGACAATTTGGATTGAAATGGCCAAAACACTATAGATGGGCATGACCTTCGATGCATTATCCTCAAACCAGCCTTGTATATTTTTAGTATGAGTTTTGGGTTGCATATGTGACTATATGCATTGCAACTCGCGTATCATACGCGAGTATTTGCATTGCAACCCGCGTATACTTGCATACACGAGTTCCCTTTGAGAAACTCGCGTATCATACGTGAGTTGCCTATATTAATACCCATGTATAATTTAATTCGACATTAAAAAATATAAATCAAGATTAGATGAGATTAGTTGGGGCCTAATCCATAACTATCCCAACCATCTCAACCATCCCAACCTTCGAAACCACTTTATTTCCCAAAGTATAAACAGAGGCCTTGGGGTGGGGGCTAATCAATCAATTTTTGGAGAGCAAAGTTATGCTGGTGGTATATCTTCAGAGTCTTGGAGCAGCAGAACTCAGAGTCCTTTGGTTGCAGAGGAGTCCTTATGTCAGAAGCTAGGTTGTACTCTTACCTTATTCACCGCTTGTTAATAAAGAGAATTATTCTTTCAATCCTGTATTGAGTTTATTTCATGTATATTGGTTTAATGAATATGTTTGATTATGTTATCAATATGATTTTCATCTAACCTCTAATATATATATGCATGAGATATTACTTGAAGGATTTTCTCTTTGCAGGTGGAGAAGTACATCCCTAGAATATTTGGAGAGAAGTGGAGCAAGAGAAGATCAAGCTTGGATCAATCGTCGCTAATCGGGAAACTCAATATTTTCTTCCTATTCTCTTTCCCATTCCCTGTAAAAAGATGATTTTCTGCAAGTTAGTAGTAAGTTGGTAACCCTAGACCCTAGGTTACAAGGGTGCTTTATCCTAAACAACATTATTCTCCTCCTCCATCGGATCTTATTGACTTGATATTCTTATTGAAACTATTCTCAACCATAGCTTTAAACTTTTAAAAGTCTCAAAAACTTCTGATTTTAGTTTCATGAAGTAGATCTAGCAGTACCTAGAACAATCATCAATAAAGGTAAGAAAATACCTGCAACCATTAATGGAGTTTGTGGGCATAGGGACAACTATATCACTGTGTATCAAATCAAGTGTAGAGGCAGCTCTATGAGCCTTCCCAACATCATACTTATTTTCTGGATGCTTACCTACCAAGCACCCAACACATACTCCATTGGAAGTTTGGATGAAGGGAAAACCTTCAACCATGTTATCATTGTGTAGCTGCTTCAGATATTTGAAATTGAGATGGCCAAATCTCTCGTGCCAAATATTGCTGGTGTTGTTAGCATGAGATAATAAAGTTGTAGGAGGAGAAACAGGTAAGAAATGTGAAAACTCATAAGCTTTGGTAGAGTGATTTGCAATACCTTTTGCTACAAGCCTTCCAGTGGCTTTTTCTGTAATCTCAACTGAGTATGAATTGAATGTGACCCTCTTGGGAGAGCCTGTATGAGTCATCTAGTAAACAAATAACAAGTGAGCGGCAAGGCAAGGCACATATAAGAAATTTTTGAACTCAACATGTTTCGCTATGACTGATCCCCTTCCTTCTGCTAGAATTTGGGAATCATCTCCCATGTGAAAGAGTAGAAAAGGATTCTTTGGAGGAAACCATGTGGTTGGAGGCTCCAAAATATATAATGTATGATGAGCATGGAGAGAGAGTTTCTTTCAAAGCATGACACCTTTTGGAATCTTCTATCAGTGCTTCTTCATCAGGATTCTTTGCTATTGGAGGAGCAATGTTGTGCTTCTTGAGAAGAGCGGACATCTCATCAAGTTGCTTCCTCATACAATGTTCTTCAAGATGGTATCACTTTTCACAATATGGACATAACTTCTTTTCAAATTTCTTCTTCTTACAGTCGGAGGCCCCTTCAGAAGCTTTCTGATTTGGTTCAGGCTTCGAATTAGCTGCCTTTGGCTCCTTCTTCTTTGATTTCCCCTTTGCTTGCACTTTGGAAGAGTCAGTAACCAAAAGAGCTTGATCTTTGGAAGTCTGGATGACTCCCATTCGAATCAATTTGTCTTGTTCTTTGATTAAGGACTTGAAGAATGAATCTAAAGAAGGAAGTTTCCAATCAGGAAATATTTCCCGCTTGGAATGAAACATAGAGACATAGACAGAGTACTCAGGACCTAGTTTGGTGAGTATTGAAAGGACATTCTGCTCATCCTTCTGTTCTATCCCACACTGTCTGCATTATAGCACTAGAGACTTGAATTTGGAGAAGACTTGCTAAATAGTCTCAAAATTGATGGGATGTGAAGATACCAACTCATTCTCCATAATTTGTCCCCGAAGCTCATCTTGTTTGTTAAACAAGCTATCAAGCTTCTCCCAGGATTCTCCAGGAGTCCTCAATCCTTCTAAATGAAAGAATAGATCTCTGGAAATATAAGTACATAAGTACCCAAATGCTTCATCACAATGGTTTAGGAACTTGTTCTGCTCTACCAACTGATGAGGTTCAACCTCCCATAAATGTATAATCCTGTGGTAGCCATGCTTGCGCAAGGCCAGCTACATATCAATCCTCCAACAAGGTAATTGTAAGTTGTGAGGATGCGTGGCTCAGGAGTTTGAGAACTCATAATTGCTCCAGCATGGAGACTACAAATACTTCTTTCAAGCTACGTAGCACTTGTCAATTTCACTACAAATAACACTAAAACATAAGAACTGTTAGAGTCATGATTTTCCTCCAAACATGAAAATGTTTTTAGGGCCCTTCACGCCCTCTCCACTGCTCTGAATGAATCCAGAGCTAGCAAATTTTCATAGGGGACTTCTGTGGAAACCCAACTGATTCTGATGTTCGACGAGGAGAAACAAGCATGAAACCTGCCTGAGAAGGCTCTGATACCATGTTAGAATTTGAATACCATTTAGATTTTCAGGCAGAGAGTTTTTATTATGTTGTATCAATTGAATGGAGAATGAAAATACAAATCCAACAAGAAAAACCACACAGGAAATGGACAAGTATTGCTCAGGGATTTACAGTATATTCATCATAATAATATTCGGTGATACAATTTAGTTTACATAGGTAGAATTTGAATCCTCCAAGTGGATAAGATTGTATCTAACTGAATCTCTAACTCAAGGTCTCCCATCAATATTAGAGTCCAAATAGAAAACTCCCCAATGACCAATAACTCCAACATGCAGTATCGACTAGTTAACTCAGTGCAACTGAGAGTGAGGTAGGTAGGAAAAGAGCTCCTCCCCATGCATTAGTAGCATTAGCCTAACTGATTGTAACTGAGGGCTAACTAAGACTAACTAGTGCTAACACCAACTGACTGAAGTAGGTTGGTGCCGGGATTCCCAGTGGCTCCTAACATGTAGGGATTGGTATAGGAGGTGCCCTAACTGATGCATGCACATGCAGTAAGTGGAAATTAACCTCTAGTAGTGTTCCCCACACTTCAATGACCGGTACATGTGGCCCCATTGGACCATGTGGACCCAATTTCACTAGTGGACCCATTTAATTAATTTAAGGTTCCTAAGTTAGGCAATAATTAATCTAATAGACATTTGACTAAGGGAGGATTAATAATCCTAATAGTCCCTAGAATTTATGTTGCACTAGAGTAATATTAAGTAGACATCAATCAACCATGGTTGATGTTGAAGGTAAGATTGTTAAGCAATCTATTTATATTTTAACTAACCCTAGATATACTCATAGTTATGTTACTCCTAAAATATTTGAGATTTGTGTTTTTGAGAAAAGAAAGCATAATAAATCATTGTTGGTCCAACTGGCCACTGGAGCCAAGAAAAATGTTAGTGAAGTGTTGGAGAAACGTCCATTACAGATGGATGAACTCTTCACATGGGAATATAGAATGTTTTTCCACTTGGTTACTACGAGGTTCTCATTGGAATGGATTGGTTGGAAGCACATAAACTTTAAACTTGACTGCTACAAAAAGACCTTTGAATGCATTGACAAAGAAGGAAAACCAAGGAAAGTAAAGGGAATTCCAAAGATGGTTTCTAATAGGAAGATTTAAGACTTGCAGCTAAAGAAGTTCATTAGAAAAGGTTGTCAACTGTATGTCTCCCATGTATTGGATAGAACAAAAATGAAGGTCCGAAGTTGGAGGACTATTTCGCAAGAATTTAGTGATGTATTTCATGATGAAGTTCCAAAACTTCCTCCCAAGAGGGATAATGATTTCACAGTTGATCTTAGGCTAGGTTTTGCACCAATTTCAAGACAACTTATAGAATGAGTACCCTAGAATTGCTAGAACTAAAAATGCAATTGAAAGAGTTGTTGGAAAAGAAATACAGTAGGTGAAGTGTGTCTCCATGGGGAGCACTAGTGTTATTTGTGAAAAAGAAGGATGGAACTCTCAAGTTATGCATTGAGTACAAGAAACTAAATAAAGTTACAGTGAAAACCAAGTACCATTTACATAGAGTTGATGACCTCTTTGATCAAATGAGAGGGGCAAAGGTGTTTTTAAATATTGTTGTGAGGTCCAGTTACTCTCAAGTCAAAGCCAAGGAAGGAAGCATCCACAAAACAACTTTAAAAACAAGGTATTGGCTCTATGAGTTTGAGTTGGTGAAATTCGGTCTCACTAGTGGGTCAACTACATTCATGTGTCTCATGAATAGTGTTTTCAACAAGTACTTGGATAAGTTTGTGCTAGTTTTTTTGGATAAAATTATTATTTATTCTAAGAATGAAGAGGAACATGAAGAACATTTGAGCATGGTTTTATAATTTGTAAGAGAACATAATTTGAATGCAATGCTAAGCAAATGTGATTTCTACTAAAAACAAATTCATTATTTGGGTCACATTATTTCATAGGAAAGGATATCTATGGATCCATAAAAGACTGAGGCCATTATGAATTAGTCAATTCAAAGAATGTGACATATGCAAGATATTTTATGGGCCTTTCTCGTTATTATAGGAGGTTCATTTAAGGATTATCCAAGATTGCACACCCTATCACTTATTTTCAAAAGAAGGCAATAAAATTTTAGTGGACACAAGGATGTGAAGAAATATTCTAGCTGTTGAAGAAGCTTCTTACAAGTGCTCCAATTCTAAAAATTGCAAATTGATAAAATGATTTTGTGGTGTGTATTGATACATGTAAACAAGGAATTGGAGGAGTTCATGTGCAAGACAATCATAGGTATGTTATGAGTCAAGAGAGCTAAAGGAACATGAAAATAATTATGCTACCTATGTTTCAGAGCGTGATGACATAGTTCATGCTTTGAAAATGTGGAGGCACTATTTAATGGACAAAAAATTTGAGTTCAAAAGTGACCATTGCGGTTTGAAATATTTGTTTGACCATACATCATTGAATGTAAGGCAATCTAGATGGCTAGAATTTTTATGTGAATTTGATTTTGAAATCAAACACATAAAATGGAAGGAAAATAAAGTGGTTGATGCAACAATAGAAATATCCATGTAATGCTTGTGGTAGCCATTAGTGTTTTCTGGATATAATTAAGGCAAAGGATTGTTGGAGATTAACATTATGTGCAAGTAAAGTATAAATTACAACAACATATTTTGGAAAAGTGGTGTGAATGTGTTGCGGCCGCAACTGTTCTCCCCTAATTCCTTGAATTTCGGGTCCCTCCTTATCATTCAAAGTTGTTTTGATCTCGTTAAGTCTTGCTTTAATTTGGATTGATCCTGAGTATTAGATTGTGTTTTGTTTTCAGAAGTCGTTTGCGTTAAATATTTTGTGACGGTTGCTGAATTGATTTTTGGATTGCTAGTCGAGGACTCATCAGACCATTCACCCTTGAATAAACCGTTTGTGGATTTCGAGTTTTCATACACTTTTAAGTTTTCTCGTGATTTGGCGTCTTTCTTTGCTAGATTGGAAGCTTTATTCTTTTTCCCTTCCACCGTTGCGGATACCAAAGCGGTTTAGCGGCCGAAGTGCAAAGTGTTCCGGCTTCCGATTTGGAGTTTTCCTGCCAAGGGTCGCATGACTTAGTCCTTTTCCTGTCCGCTGTTGCGGCTCCCAGAGTGGTTTGGATTCCGATGTCCAAACCTTTCCGACGTCCGATCGAGACTTTTCCCGCCCGTGTCGAATGTCTATGGCCTTCTCTTTTCCGTCGTTGCGGCTGGGAAAGTCCTTTAGCTTCTGAAGTCAAAAGCCGTCCGACGTCCGATTTAAGTTCTCTAGCCCACGTTTTCCCATCACTTTAACCCTTTTTCTTTTCCTCCGTTGTGGCTAGGAAAGTCCCTCCGCGTCCGATGCCGAAGCCTGCCGACTGCCGATTTAGATCTTTCCCGCTCAGGGCTCAGTCGAAATCTTTCCGGATCAATAGATGCACCTGGCTGTTTTCTTGTGGTTAGCCGTTTCAGATGGATAAGTCTAATGATTAAAACACTTTTCCAAAGAATTATGCATAGTAATTGACTGCAGGTAGGACGTAGTACCGGCAAGGTCGTTAGGAAAAGGACAAGGTCGAAGGCAACCAAACGCAGATCCAAAAAAGTCCAGCAGTCACTCAGCTGCTCATAAGCATACGAAAAGGAGAGAGGCATCTGAAGCGTTGGGGAACTGAAAAGTCATGCATTGAAAGGCAGCCCAAACGACCAGCTGCTGTAGTTTAAATATTGTAAAGATAGGAATTTTGAAGGGACTTTTTCCCTTGGAGAAATATTGTAAACCGTCTATTGTAAGAGGAACTATTTCGTTTTACAATCAGAAACTGCAATTTTTTGCATGCTGGAAGAAGTGCAATATGGAATGCATCAAATGTAATTAAATGAGCAATGTTGAAGAGGAACTAATTCGTTTTCAGCTGGGTCTCATTAACTGTGAGATTGTTCTAATTTCTTGAACCTATGTTCTTGTTGGAATATTCTTCAGTTTATTTTATGGTGTTTTTCTGCTGTGAGTAATAAACGCTGTTCATAAACAATTGGCTATCTGGTTGTTGAAACATCTTTGCTTATTCATGCGTTTTGAAGGAAGCGTCAGCTATCTGTAACTCTTCATAATGCATGTATGAAATGTATTACTCATCTATGAATGATAACCTTGCTCCCTAGGGATAGATTAGGTAGTTAGTTAGTTAGTTTGTTATATGTGATTCAGTTGACTGCGAGCCTAAGACGAGAGGTAAGAACCTTCGCATCACATTGTGACAGTTCCTTGCACCCGGATCACCCTGCATTTAGTTAGGCACTTGCATTTCATATCTTAAGTCAAAATACAAAAACTCGGTGGGCCGAGCCGCAACCAGTAAAACCCTTTGTTTTGTTTACTTGACCTACGGTAGCCGGACCGCAAATCGGACGGATTCCCTATACCAAACAGTCAACGGGCTAGTTGGGAACGTTGATTGGGGAGAATCCCTTTATGTTGTTGCCTGTGAATTTCCAGGCCTCAACAGAATGTTATCATTTAAAAGATGGCATATTTCTTATATAGAAAAACAAAATGTATATTCCTAATGCTACATATTTGAGAAAAATTGTTATGGATGAAATCCATGAAATTCCATATTTTGGCCATCTAGGATACCATAAAACAATCGCTACAACACAAGCAATATTTTTGGAGAGGAATGAAGAAATATATTATTGAGTATATTTCAAGATGTATGAAATTCCAGTAGTAAAGGCTAAATATCAACATCCAACATAATTCCATAATGGAAATGAGAAGTGGTAACTATGGATTTTATCATGGGGTCGCCAACTACTTCAATAAAGCATGATTCATCATGTTTGTGGTAGATAAATTATCTAAGGAAACACATTTTATCCCAGTTAAATATATTTGCAAGGCTAATTTGATAGCAAGAATATTCATGAAAGAAATATTCAAATTGTGTGGGTTACCCAAATCGATTATAGACTGAGATTACAAAGTTTACATCTAACTTTTGGATTTTTTTTTTTTTTGTAGATTTGGGTATACAATTGAATTTTAACATTGCTTACCATCCAAAAAATAGATGGGCTAACATAAAGAGTCAATAAAATTACTGAAGTCATGTTTCACATGTATGTAATGGATAAAGCATCCAAGTGGGAAGATTATCTACACTTGGTAGAGTTTGTATATAACAATAGGAAACAAACACCATTGAGAATGCGTCTATTTGAAGTTCTATATAGAAGAAGATGTAGGACACTAGAGAGTTGGGATAATCAAGTGAACAAAATTGTGCATGGACTAGAAATGCTTAAGGCAATTGTACAAGAGGTTACAAAGATTAGGCAAAATTAGATGGAAACCCAAGATATATAGAAAATCTATGCAAATAAGAATATAGTGCATAGGGAATTCAATGTTGGGAATCATGTTTACCTCTGAGTGATTCCAAGGAAGAGTTCCTTAAAGCTTGGAATTTGTGTCAAGTTGTCACCAAGACATTGTGGGTCATTTCAAGTGCTTAACAGGATAGGGACAAATGCATATAGAATTGCATTATTTGGTAGCACTAGAGATCATAATGTTTTTCATGATTATTTGCTTAAGAAGTATGTACATGATCCTAACCAATGTCTGAATGGGACGTGATCCAATTGGAACACAAGGGATATTTCCAAACATAGCCACTATGCATCCTCGATAAGAAAATAACATTGCTATAGAATTGAGCCATTTGAAAAGTAAAGGTGTAGGGACAACACTTTGGTATGGATGAAGCTACATGGCAGTTGAATGATACCATGAGAGATGCATATCCATTTTTATTTTTATTTTGAGGAAATAACGTGGATGGTGTAATTCCAAGGGGAAGGGGATTGTAATACCCCCATTTTCACCCTTGGAATGTATTAAATAAAATTATGTAAATGATGTAATATGCCAAGGACCAACTAGTGAATGGATAAGCATGTATATGGAAATATTTCCATATGGTCCATGTGGTTGGATTATAATTATGACTCAAAAGCTATGTAAATATTCTGTTGAAAAATAATAAAATGGTCCAAGATGTTAGTGTAAAGAGAACTAGAGGGGAAGAGGAGGGGGCGATATGGGATATTAAATCCTCTTCTTTGAAGTGTCAACCTTATAACTCACCCATTTATTTCCATGTGCCTTAATTGAGCCAATTACTTCCTTTTTAACTTATCAAATTCGATATTGAAGGCATGTGTGATGTTGGTGGGAAAAGTATTCTCATGTAGTTATGGAAGCATGGGATAAATATACTTCTATGATAATTGTAAGAGTCCTTCCTTCTACGGTTAGAATCCAGTCCTATCATCTCTTTTGGATTGTATCCGCCATTTTCCATGCATATTTTTACACTAACTAGAGTTTTCATGTTGTTTTTATCCATTTCCATTATTAATAGCCAAAATGTGACAATATCCAGAAATTAACATTGTGAAGAGGAAATTGCATACATTAGAGTGAAGAGGATGGTTGTAGGCGATCACAAAGGTTGGGAAATATAGGAACATTTACCCATTGTGTATTTTCGTCATTTGGATGCTTGAGAAGCTATGATTTGATGTTACAAGATGTTCTTCAATATCGTACAATAGGTTGGATTCTTTCTACATACACCAGTAAGAACCACAAGGGTTGAATTTATCGAGGGAACTATGGAGCAACTAAGGGAAATTCCTTCCTTGTGTTGTGTGGGGAAGTAAAATAGAGTATCATGGTTGAGATGGTCGAGTGAGGTTCCTATAATTTCTTAGTGGGGATAAGTTTTTCTAAGCATGAGAGAAAATGGATTTTGGGTTGAGTGAGAAGCCTATAGCTGTTTCCTTGACCTGGTGGCATCATAACCCAGCAGGGGTGGTATCACTGGATGATACCTACGGATGGGTGGAAAATCACTCTTACGCAACCAAATTTTTGGATATTCTCTATTAGAGGTAAGTACTCTCTTTGCCTATGAATGTGAAATGAACATGCTTGTTTATGGATGATGTGTGTGTGGATAGATTTTTAATTTCCATTGTTTTTTGCATTCATGCAATTGCACTTGCATATGTTAGTATATAATGGCCCATGGGGCAAAGTTTATAAACATGAAATTTGTATTTACCCCCTCCTATGGTTGGAATAATGGATGGGAATGCTAAAAGGAAGTTATAACTACTTCTTATGATTGTAACCATATACATAAACATGATTTTGTGATGTAAAAGAGTGGTTAAACGATTATGTAACAAAGGATACATGTTCCTAGTTCCACTACTATGTGTCTCTCTATTTCCATCTCTCTATTTGTGCTTGCTTGTATATTATTGTGTTGTATAAAATGCTTGGTTAAGTGCACTATTGATGATTTCTTATTGTGTAATCCCATAGTTTACAACATTGCTTCTATTGTCAGTAGTACATGATCCAAGGCTATAAGATAAAGTATGCATTCATAAATGTTAAGTGAGAATGATATTCATCAATGGTGGCACATGAAGCTAGATTTTAATTTGGAAAACCACTCTAGAAGAAAGTGACTATCAATTGGATATGTGTTGTGTCCAAAAATCCTTCCCCTACTTTTCTTGATATTGGAATAGAAAAACATCCCCCCACATACTAAATTTTGGTTTTCTGAGTGTCACTTAGAATTGATATGCAAATGATGAATAATTTGAATAAAGCATGTGTACTTGAATGTCTAGAAATAACTTTATGATAATATTCATCGATGTTACTTTTGTTCTTGAATGAGTTATTTGGATTGTTTTGACTTTATGGTTTTCCCCTCTTTGATAACTTACTTCGACACAACCAATGATAGGGATTTGTTAATTGATTGAGTATTATAAGTGTCATTTTTGAGGCCCTTTATATTACTCCACAGTATCTTATGTGCAATTCCCAATCATTGTCTCCCAATCCCGAATTTTGCCTTGCCTTGTCAAGTTTGAAAACTGCATGGAAACTTTTTGTTGTGCTTGCTACCTTCCCCACTTTTTCCCTAAGAGAGAGTGGGGGTACCCTCCCAATTTTTTTTCATATCCTTGAAAAAATGGGTTTCTCCGCTTGAGTTTGTCAAGTACCCATATAAGGCTTGGTTCATGAGCCATATTCCAGGTTGAAGACCTATGTTTAAGAGAGGGCGGGGCATCACATTTTTTTCCAAAAATGGCTAAGTATGAAACAATTGCGGTGATAAAGTGAGAAACCCGTTGATAATTATGGTGAAAATCCACCAAAATGACCGATCACTGTGCATGAAAAGTTGAAATTTTGTCAATCGTTGTGTAGGAAAAATTGAAAATGCATCTAAACATTACACAAGAAAAGTCTACACTACAACAAAAAAGGTCATTGGTGAGGGTCATGCCTATGATGGACCTTTAAGGTTCATCACCAATGTTGCATATGGTGATGGTCCTTAAAAATTCATTGTTGTAAGTGCATATGGTGATGTTCCTTTAAGGTTTGTCACCTAATACCTTTTAAATGACACTTTTGGTGAGAGTTGTTAAAGGCCCATCACTAATTCTCTCTTTGGTGGCACTTCTAGTGACGATATTTTGTTGGCCCTCACCAATGCTCTTTTAAAAAAAAAATTTATGGTGACGATCCTTAAAAAAATGTTATTGTAAGTGCATATGGTGATGGTCCTTTAAGGTTTGTCACCAAATCCATTTTCAATGACACTTTTGGTGAGAGTTGTTAAAGGCCCATCACTAATTCTTTCTTTGGTGACACTTCTAATGATGACATTTTATTAGCCCTCACCAATGCTCTTTTTGGTTACTTTCGGTCATTGTAAAAAATGTTCGTCATCATTGATAATTCCAAGGAGTTGTTGATGACGCTATGTGACCATTGCTATAGTTTTTTACAAAAGATAACAATTTATGACCATTGTTATGGAGTCTTTGTCATTATGTGTCAAAGGTCATAGTGGTTAGAGTCAATCAATTTGTTAAGAAGTAAATAGTGTGTTTCATTTCCCTTAAGTAATGAGAACATAGTTTTCCTACGAGACAACACATGATTCATGTCTCTTAGGTTTATCATCTAGCAATTTCCCTTTATATGAAGTTCCACCAGTATGTGTAGGAACCATATTATTTAAGACATAATCAAGATCGGTTAATTCTGATAATGAGTGAGACCCAACACTAGTCCTTGACACTCCTAGAATTCGTTGTCATGCATTGGCACACAGTAACATGCCTTGGAACCTCGCATGTCTTGGAACATCTTTGCACCTAGAACATGATCTTTCCATGCCTAGGATGCTCGAGCACATGTTAACATGACTTATCATAGCATAGCACTCACTAGCATGTGTTAGCATGCCCCAATAGTCCCTAGCATTCCATGACACACGACCTTGGCATGCATTAACAGAGATTAGCACTTGGCATGTATTAGCAAATATCATTGGTGTTCCTAGTATGCCCCTTTTGAAAAAGGTAAATTCTTGACTTATTAACCTTCTTATGTGTTCATTTCCTTGCATTTTAACTTGTTGCTCCCTCTTATTGCATTAACACATGTTGGCACACCATAGCATCTGGAACATCTTAGCATGTCTTGGCATGCCTGGCATGATATGGCACATGATCTGGCACTATGTAAAATTAGTGGATATTCACTTCCACCATTGAAGAAAAAGTCTACAAAAATATACAACACTTGATATACAACTAGAATTTACAATACATAACAAGAGATGCTAGGTGGTTTGCATCAATCACTTAGAATGTCTGTGATCATGTGCCACATGCTGAACACAATTTCACCTTGCTTGTTGGTCGCAAGAGATAAATATATAAATCCTTGAATCTTAAATGTTAACAGTTTATAATGGCATCACTTTAGACAAACATAAATGTCTATTGGCTCCTTAAGAGGAGCACTTCCATCTTTGACAATTTGTTAAATATCCAACTAGATTGTCCTATGTAATAATTGCAAGATTTGTGTGGATGCATACATATAGTCATGTACGTATCCACAAATTCACATACAAATACTAGTGCAAACATACATGCATATGTATCCATCTATATATAATAGATCTTTGACATGCATAATAGATAATCTCATGGAATTCGCACTTTCACCCATATGCACTCTCCTTCCAATGATCCATACTCTAAAACATAGAATCCCTTTTTATGTCAAAGGAACATAGAAGTGTCCACATGATGCCTCAAATGAGCTTCTTCAACCATCAACTATGTCATCAAATATTTCACACACCTCATGATGTTGTCTTCTGTTTCTGTACATGACGTTGGCTATTAATTTAAATTGAGATTTTTTTTACTTGGGATACCTATCCTGGGAAACCCCTAGGAACTTCCATTCATTCTGAGAATGGTACCCAATGTAATATGGATTATTCATGGAACACACAAATGCTCAAGTGGAACCCAATAATTTTCAACATATAGTCAATAATTGGTTCACCAGCTATTAGCTCATGAAGAGTCCAACAATTAGTTCATGCATGTATCATTAGGGATTTAACATTGATAGGGAGAGTGGAACACCTACCTCCACACCGATCAAGCTATTTCCATTTGAAAGTTTAAATTGAGCCATCTTAATTAGTGTTGTAAAAATCGAAATCAACAAAAAAACAATAGGGTCAAAATTGGGGACATTGGAAAAAACAGGGAAAATTGGCAAACTTAAAAATTACAAAATATTTCCATTTAAAAAAATATAACATCAAATGATCACATTGCCACATAAATATGAAAATCAGATTGATATATGAATGTATAAGATTTCAAATCATATATCATACATTAACTGCTAATATTGATAATTCTCCAGTCAAGACTCAAAATTGAATACACAATACAAAATTACATCAAATATTTAATAAATGGATCTCATTATCATGTGGCATCTAGAATGATCAATTTCCTCTACCCCTTTTGTGGGAAAAGGTAATGGGTTTTCCTTTAGAAGTAGGTCTCGTGGCATTAGTTGAATGTCTATTGATCACTCTCTCTATCTCTGTACATACTAGATTTATGACTATCCTCATTCTTTGTCTCTTGAATCTCGTCCTCCTCCCATAACGACACCGAGACATTTTCCAACTCCCCAAGAAGTAGCTAATACTCCCCTAACCACTCAGGTTTATCCTCCCCTCAATTTTAATATCATGATCATTTTGAGGTTTGGACTAGTAAGGATGGTTCTCTCAACCCAAGCCATGGTTTAAGGTAAAATGACAAAGTTATATTCCATCAAATTTTCCTTTGGGGTTCATGGGCCATGCATGGTTCCCTATGCTATAAATTTTGTCTTTGGGGCTCATGGGCTATGTGTTGAACCCTAGGTCATCACACATACTTGGAAAATGGAATCATTGGTCTATGAAATCCATGATGGTTGTTTAAAGGTATGTAACATTGGAGATGGTTCATTAGGATGAGGGCATGATAATAGGCAAAAATCCAAGGTCTTAAGCTATGCTAGAGTTGAAGATGATTTTAACAACAATATCATTTGTGTTGAAAATCAAGCTTGCAAGATCATTGTAATAACCCTCTAGACAATAAAATTGCTTGAATTTTCCTTTGCTATTAATGTTGGGACATTCTTCCTTGAACACTTCCTCCATCATACAAGGTACAAGGTGTACATTTTGCAAGGCAATGGAAGTAAAGAAAAGAAACCAGAGTCTAAACCAATCACATAACGCTTTAGTAAGAATAAAAAAATAAAATAGTCAAAACCAGATCCTCTCTTCATTTTTCTCCAAACCAGATGTAAGAGTCTAAACCAGATCCTCTCTTCATTTTTCTCCAATTTTTCCCGCCTCTATGGTGAAAGCATATAGTCAAAAGTGATTAACCAAATATCCAATTTGATAGCAACTCCGAAGGAATTCTTTTCCTTCCTTCCTGGTACCAAGCCATGGGTGAGGGTTTCGATTCACGTGCGGTTGCTTGGCTTGAATTTTTATATAATTGCATTTTTACAACCATGTATTTCAAGGATAGTTGGCAGGAGGGTTTCAAGTTGTATGCCATGCCTAATTTCAATCCATTTTTCAACACCATAATAGGGATGAACAAATTTGAGAAATTGAACATCTTGGGTTCCTTCTGCATCTGCTAGGAATCACCAATTCGCAGCATGTGAGGGCGTCAAACTTACATGAAATAGTGTATAGGTAGGGCTAAGATGGAGTCACGAAGGTCATCCTATCCATTGTCTTCGATTAAATCCAACAAAAGCTACAAACCCATCGACTATGCCGAATGTAGCGAGATCACCGTCACTAGAGAGGTATTTTTGCTTGAAAACCTAAAATCTTTATGACTCTAGAATCTTCAGAGCTTTTATTTCTGGTGGAAAGAGATATATTGTTACTTCCAATACAAGGATCATGAATGAACCATTTCTAAAAGAGTATTTGGTCGTGGAACATGTGTTTGGTGATGCAAATCCATATGATCCTGCAGTAAAACTCCACAACACCCCTCTGTCCATTAACAGATCCGAAGTATTTCGGAGTATTTCTAACCTTATACACAACCGATCTTCATATTTAATGTATGCATGGGAATTATATGGGACAAGATTGTGATCAATGTTCATCATTTTGTTCAAGAACCCATATATAATAAATCTGGGTGTTACTAAACCAGAACATCGAATTCTACAAGGTTACAATTAGAACCTGTCCACCTGCACAGGGTATGCACATGAATTATGGCGTTAATCTCGCAGATTGTAACCCACAACCAAAACAATAATCTAGGGATTTGAACTTATATTGGGTCTATAAGATCGATCTTGAGGTAGAATGCTTCCTCTGACTAGTAATCTTCCTGGCAATTCACCGGTGACCTCTAGCAATAAAGACTCTTTGTTTGTATTAGTTGAAGCATATATCATTGGGGTGGGATCGATGCAATTTATAAAGGGATTGTTTCTCATCAATTAACACATAGCTTTCCCAATCAGTGGATAAACCTGAAAGCAAGAGCCATTCAACACAGATCCATAAAATGTCACTCTTGACTGGAGTATTTATTTGTTTACTTATATGAAATACACAGAAAGCAATCAATATGAACTGGAGAAAATCTCATAGTAAAGCAATAAATATGAACTAAAGAAAATTTTAGAGTCATCACAATTATAACCAGAATCCCATAGATTTAGACTGGCCATCTCACTTAATGCCATTCATAATTGTGAGCCCTAGTCACACAAACCAATCTTTCAATCTAGATATTTTTCCCAATCCATAATAATCATTGGATTCATCAAATATTGTTCTTTACTAGAGAGACCCGACGTTTCACGTCATCTCTCGATTACACTTACCATGATTTAAAACCCTAATCTCATTCTGGATTTGGATCATCGATTTAATCTGATGATCAATGCAAGGTTATTCACACCTTTTAAACCTGGAACTTGCACAAGCACTCTGAAGGAGATTTCTATAGATAAAAAGCCTGATCTGGGCTATAATAACTCAATATATCGTTCAATGATACATAGGAACACCAATACAATGAAAATATATCCCAATCCCCAATTTACACATCGAAGGCATAAACACACAGTTTCATTCAATTAATTTGCACACACAATCTGCTAATCCACACTCTGTTCTGTGGATTTGTGAGTGTATTGTAAGCAATTACAAATCTTCGTCCAAGGCACAATTCAAGCCTGGAAACTTCCACAATCACATCAACGAATGCCATCATTAGGGAAGTTTACTGTTGGTTCAAAATTGGTTACAAAGGCTGGTTTACTTCAGCTATATGCAATGTGTTGGGAAATTCAATTGTATAGTTGAATAAACAGCTGAAATCCTCAAAACATAAATTGTCAACGGGACGAAGTATTTTATTTTAAAAATATCGTGCAAAATCTATGCAGGCTCAATTTCTATCTGACACTGCTATGTATTCAATCAATAAATTCAACACTCGTTGCAGACTTAAATCACACTCTGAAATGAAACACACAACTTGAAATGAAATCACTCTTGCTCTGAAAGAAAAACTAGATCACTCTTACATAAATTAAAGAAGTAACATCGAATTATAAACTAACAATGCTGTTAGACATAAATTAAAAGAAGTAACATCGAATTTTAAACTAACAATGCTGTGTAAACTACAGACAAGGCGGCAATCCAACTTAAAAATAATTAAATCTCTATCATTAACAACACCTATGACCAGCAGGGAAGAGGGTGGATACATGCATGATAGATCTCAAGAGACAATGCAATAATAAATAAGTGTGGGAAAGGGAGTGAAAGTGAGATTGCAATGGGGTTGCAACAACTTAAAGATTACATGACTATATTAGTCATTTGGAAAAGAATAATAAAAACAAAGTTTTCAAATTACAAATCAATTAATCTAAAAAGTGCAATGTGTCACATATCGAAGGCAATCTAACATATATAATTGTGCAACTGAATCGTGTAGTGGGTGGGTTGAATTGTTGGTCTAGAATGTGTATCAAAACATAGACAGCAATTTAACAAATCATGGATGGAGTTAGAATGCAAATAAATTAACTCTCTATCTACTTAACATAAGAATGAATATGCAAAATAGAAATAAAGAAATGAGACAAACGCACACTGGATTGAGTGGGCCCTGCCTTAGCTATTATGCCTGGCCAAAAGACTTATAACCTCAAGAAGAAGTTTCACACGGTTGTATATGCATAAGCACTTTGGTATTATTGAAACAAACTTATAAATTACATCAGTTCAACTCTCTATTACAATAGATCTATTCAATACAATATCAGGACTCCCCTCTCCTGATTAAAGAGGTATTATTTATACATTAAACCAATGAAATAATAATAAGATCCAATCCCCAAATCATTGGGTCGTTCAAACAAATTGTCGAGTTTAGAAAACCGGCTACAACTGTAAATCTAGAAAATACCCTTTCGAAGAACCTCTGTTATCTCTCAATATCTGACTTAATTTGGAAAACGGAATCACATGAACTTAATTGGGCCCGTGCTGAACAAAACCCATGTTCCAGAGTTTTGAGATTATTTTTCATCTGCCTGCAAATTGCAATGCAAATCAATGTTTTCTTATCCGGCACATGTTTTTGGTTGGGACCGTTTGATTATGAGCCGGACGTTGCCATGTTAGACTTGGGCATGAATTGAGATCAAAATTCTACATAATCAATCCTAGGAATGAAACCATGTTGTGAATTTCCATGGGGAGACGTGCTAACATGTCGACTTTGGATGTTGGAACCATAAGCGCCGCTATAAGAATTTTTTTTGTAAACCATCATGAGTAAAATATGCATAATAGTCTTTAATTCATTAAAAATAAAGGAAAATATCATTATTAACCACTAAAGTATCAATAGGAGTAATATGGTATTTTACGAGCAGAAAATGGAATGGTAAATGAGCAATAATAGGAAGAAAATGATGAAATAAGTGTTGATAAGCGATGAAAACATGGACAAATACGTGACCCAACATCACCCCCAACTAAAAATGTTGCATGTCCTCATGCAATTAATCCTCTTACATCAATCAAGCTATAAAAACACATTGAATTTTGTTTTTACAGTGGAGTTTCAAAAAATGGCAGAGTTTCAGCAAATAACGAAGAATTTAGTGAAAATGTTAGCGGAGAAGTTGGTGGTGTTTAAGCAAATAGCGGAGAATTTAGTGAAAAATTTAGCGGAGAAGTTGGCAGTGTTTCAATAAATAGCGGAGAATTTAGTGAAAAAGTTAGCGAAGAAGTTGTCGGTGTTTCAACAAATATAACAACAAACTTCTTAGACCATTTTCTCCCAAAATACAAACTGGGGTTTGCTAAATTTTTGTAGGCATGTTCATACTGTTCTCATGCATCTTCGTATCAAAAATCACAACAACCTAGTTCATCAATCTCAAGATATAAGCAAATAATTCACTACATGTTGTATTAGCAAATTTTGCAGGTGTATCAACCACTATTTCAACAAAAATCTTGAACAAATTTCTCACAAACTACAAACTGGGGTTGGATAAAAATTTTCAAGCAACTTTTCCCTAGTCCATTTCATCTCTAGACCAAAAATCAGAGAAACCCGCATCATGGAAAAATGCAAATAAGTCACTGATTGGCAAATTTTTGCAGGTGTTTCAACAAACTTCCTGAACCGATTTCTTACAAAGTACAAATTGGGTTTGGCTGAAATTTTGCAATCAAGTTTTTATTAGTTCAATGCATCTCCACACCAAAAATTAGAGATATCCACATCACGGATTTTGAGAAAAATACAAATTGGTTGTAGGTGATGATGGCCATTTTTTTGAAATTCATTAAGGAATTTTTTCTTCTTCTGAAAATTGGTGAGTATATTCCTCTTACCACAATGCTTCTGCTCACCAAAAATCAAATCCATCTGATGCACGAATCTCGAGATATAGGAAAAATGGCTGTAGGAGACGATGGTCAATTTTGTGCATATCCAATTTGTTATTTGCAAGATATGTTTAAATAAAATTCTACATTGTTGTAGTTTTCAATATTGCCATATAAATGCTCCAATTCATGGACTGTAGTAGCCCTTCTTTCCATCCCCAAACTGAATATTTTACCTGCCCTCAGGTAAAAAAAGAGATGCACAAAGGGAAAAAGATCCAACTCATAAAATCTGGAAATCTTAATGTGTTTTCTCTAGCCCCACTTGAAATGAATATGAAGTATTATTTGTTGAAGTTTTTAAACATGAGGCCAAGCATTCCACAATAATCAAACTCAATTCAACAGTCCTATTAACCTCCCGATGAATTCACAAATGACCAATGATATTCATGTGCATCATGTTGTCGAGTTAATGCAATCAAGCTACACACTATGAATTTTTCCTTTGCCAACATGAATTGCACATAACATAATTGAAATAAGAGTTGTGGGTGAAAGTTGCACAAACAATTATTCTTCCCAAACAGTTCCAAGAATATGGGAATAAATAGTTTCAATTCCATGGAGTGAAAAAAATTCCATTCTCCCCCAAACTCAATGGTTTACCTATCCTTAAAGAAAAAAATAATAAATATAAAGAAATGGGCCAAAAACAAAGAGATGACTTGTAAGTTGCAATGATGTCAACTACCTAGTTTGCTTGCTACTATCACGAAGCTTATATTTATGCCATGGACTTGCTGTGATGTCCTTTGAGAATACTCTGTTGCCATGCTCATCATTCCTGCCATGCACCCCTCCTTTTATTTTGAAATTCTAATTGTTAGAGATTTATTACATGTTTCCAACCAGTTGTGCAAATGATCCAAATCGAGCTTTGAGAATAATTTCAAGATCCATATTTATGAAGGTGAAATATAGCAATTGTTGGCAGGGGTTTTGGTAAGTGAATTGCACAACGTCGTGACAGTTGTGCAAGCTCACGCGGTATTGCGCAAGGCTAGATCAGCGTGATGGGCAGAAGAATAACCGCTTTGAATATTTTATATATTATTTGACCAAGTTTTGTTGCAAGAGGTCATTAGCGGTTATAAGTTAGTTAGAAGTGGACCCTCAATGTAAATGTGCAAGCCTATTTATAGATCTAGTTTTGCAAGGAGATGAAGAGAGAAGAAGGATCATGATCATCATAGGAGAATCGCATCAGAGGATAATTATCGTATAAGGTCTAGTGCGATCTGGTTTTTGAAGAATTTCCTGTGTATCTGTGATTTATCTGGGTTTTCCTGATGTATGCAGTCTCCGGTTTTGGAGAAGAATTGTGTAATTTGGATCCTTTGTGCAAGATTAATATGACAGTTGTTGCACAAATCTTGTCTGTTATCACTACTGCGATCTAATATGTTATGATGTTGCGACCTGTTTTGTTATGATGTTGCTGTGATTTAATCTCTGTCTGCTATATTGATGCGATCTGTTTTAAAGTCTGTTGCGTTTTGTTGCACTATGAGTTGATATGTTTTATGAACAATGCTGTGGTATTAGTGATATTGTGACAACTGTATGATGATGTGGAAATGAATCAATAATGTCTGCATAAGTTCTGGATGCACTCTGCAAGTTGTGGAAATGACTTAACGTCGAATGCAAAGATTTGATCTAGCAGTTATGGTGTCTCCCTGTCAGATCCCCATATCCTCCGTCCCCACTACCGAAAACTCGATTCCGACAGCTCTCCCTTGAACATCTCGGGTGAGACTTCGTCCACTCCATGGATGTTTCTAAGCAGGGTAAAACCTGTCTGGGTCGGTGCTCAGGGAGATTACGCTGGTTGGGCGTCGACAAAGTGAGAACCCCTGTTGACGAGGCTTTGTTGGTGGGTTTCGCCAACAAATAGTTCTGTTGCCGGGACCGAGTTGCCATTAAGAGGAGGATATGTTTTGGAATCCAACTCGACCGGAGATCAAAGGGTGGTTTGAACTAAAGTTGTGGGTGTTTGTTGAAGCTGAAAATCAGAATCCGAGGCTGTCGACGGGCCACTGGTTGGATAGGTATATCTACAGCGATCCTCACGAATGGTTCTTTTGTGAATTTCCTGTCCTCTTACATGAATGGCTGGCAAAGTTCACTAAGAAGAAGACAAACTTCCAAGGAGGAGAGCCAACATCCTAGACCCCGGAGTTGATCCAGGAGTTACAAGAAACCAACAATAAGGCATCGCATGAAGTTTAAGTATGGTTGGATAGTATCTTAGAAGGATACATCACTGAGTTTGCAGTCGACACCAATAAATATTTTAGTGAAGCAGAAAGGGATTTATTTAGTGGAACTTGAGGAAGATTCTTGTTGTCACTGCAACTGTCAATTAAGCAACTGGTTTGTGAAAAAGGTATTTTAAAGATGGACCAAGAGTAGTGGAACTCTGGTGTGCGGAGGATGTAGGCACCGCGATGAAAGGGGGGAGATGCATGAGAAGGTAAGAGGTAGATGGGCATGAGTTCTGGTGAGAATGTGAAGGTCACCGAGGAAACAAGTGGTTGTACGAGGGGAGGAGCAAGGTTTCAAAAGAAGAGGCAGAGGACGGGAGAAGGTCCTGCTGCAATCGAAGTGAGATGCCATGAAGAACAACCACACAGGACGAAGCGACATTTCTGTGACGACGAGGACAACCAGGCCCAGGCTACACCCAGAAGGACGACAGGATCAAACCCCAGCAGTGACGTGTCCACACCTCCGTGCACTACTCCACCACAAGGAAGAAACGCACATTCTACGTCGACTTGCCCGACGTGTCAGCAATAGTCTACTAATAGAACACTAGCAGGAGGAAGAAGACCCAGAATGGCGGGTGACGAAATGAAGTTACTGATATTCAATGGAAATGGCACTGATGATCCAGAGTAGTACTAGTTCTTATGTGAGGCGATCTGGACCACCCGACAAACTGTTGATGATGATGTTAAGAAAATTCAGCTAGTCACTACTTTGAGGGGTCGTGCACTGGAATGGTTCATGAGATTCGCACGGATTCCTCAGGGAGGTACCGCGAAGACATTGGATGAGATCCAAATGGGGTTATTTGAAGAATTCAAGAAGCCGAAGTCTGAGGCTCAGTATATTACTGAATTGAAAGAGATCAAATAGTTCCCCAATGAGACGATTTGGGACTTTGATGAGTGGTTTAAGACATTGATGGGTCGGGTCAGTTTTCAGATGAGCGATGTTCAGCACAAGGAATGGTTCATCGCCGCACTTGTCTCGCATATTCGACAACCATTAATGCAACAAAATATTGCGATGCAGAGTGAGGATCTGGAGACTGCGATGAAATTGGAGGCATCACCAGTAGGAGAAAGCACAGTCGAAATGAACCAGATTCAAGCACAGTTGGCCAACCTAATGCTCCGACTACAAGATATCAAAAAGGATAAGGAAGATTGTGATGATCTTTGGTGCACCCGGTGCCATGTAGGTGGACATACTAAGGACACATGTCCGATGTTTAGGAATTATTTGCTTTCAGGAGCCCCAAACCGGTTGAGCTGTGCTGGTATACCATGGGATACCTGTATAAGATGGTTATGAAGGCTAAAAACATGTATTGCACATTTTGTCAATCAGTGGGACACTATGATAGAAACTGTCGAGTTTATGATTTGTTCCAAGAAAGAACGTATGATTCATATTTTGTGAAAGGAGAGGACCCCTGGATAGCGCAAGTAGCAAAACCAGTAGCACAAGTGCTGTATACACCACCACCTCCGTTGCAGTTTATCCCCGTGCAACCGCAGCAACAATTTACAATGCAGCCGTAGTTTGCACCTCAGCCACAAATGGTGGTTCAACCACAATATAACTAGGAACCATGACTACAGTATAATCAACCACAATATGTTCAAGCTGCGCAATATGTCCAGCAGTAACCAAACCCACTGCAACAACAGATGGCCCAACTGCAGTTTCAGCAAGGAGGATTCCGTGGAGGGTTCAGAGGTCGAGGAGGAGGATGAGGCCACGAATCAATCCAATGTTACACATGTGGGGTATTTGGGCATTATCAGAGGGAGTGCCTTCATGCGCAGTGTACATACTGTGCAACCAATGATCATAATGTTGAAAACTGCCTTCAGTTGATTGCAAAATGGCATGCTGGAAACATTCCCCAGTTGCAGAACATACAGAATCAAAATCATCCTACGTTCCAAGTACAGAACCAACCAATAATGCAGAACTAGGTCCCACCGCAGACTCAGACTCAGAACCCGCCTTAGACTCAGAACCAGCCGATGAATCAGCCATTGAATCAGAACCCACCATTGAACTTGAATCAAGGACCAACAGTTGCAACAATTCAGGCCGAGCCGCAAATGAAGGATGTCGATGTTGGGATCATCACTCATGCCGGTGCGACAACAGGAGACGATGGACCATGACAACAAGTTCGACTCGTTGGCAAGAAAAAGGTGGCATTTGATATTGCGATAGAGAAAGACACCTTCCTTGGAGCAAAGAATGCAATTAGGAAAAATATGGGTAAGTTACAAATTATTGATATGCCATTTGATTTTGATCCATCCATAGAGCCAGGACCATCGTGATAGCATGGTACCTTGCGACAGTTCTTTGAGAGTTGTCTATCGCTGGTAAGGGACCCTGATGCCCTTGTCGAGCTTGAGACATTATTGCACCACTCGCATAAGATAGTGAAGGATTATGCAGTGAATTCTTTGCAAAAAAGGAAAATAGGCAAGGAAATGAGGATGAATATCTAGATCGGATATTATGAGGTTGACTCGGTCATTCTGGATCTTGGATCAATGTAAACATTTTGACCAAGCAAACCTGGCAATTAATGGAAAATCCAACATTGTGATGGTCATCGGTACAGTTGTGACTCACAAATCAGGTGAAGGTTCAGCCTATTGGTCATGTTTCAAACTTGGTTGTTGACATTGAAGGTATGAAAACACATGCTGACTTTGATGTGATAGAAGTAGTAGAAGATGGTGGCTCCTATCCCGTGCTGCTAGGGATCGAATGGGATAATGATAGTTTGATGGTTATCAACTTTAAAAAATGAGTTATGACATTTGAAAACCAGGATGTCAGGGTCATTACTCCTATGGACCCTCAGGAGGTGCGACGATAGTATTGAACCTGTAAGGGACGAAGTCGGCAGAAGCTGGGAAAATGCTTATAACATCTCTGAAGACTACATCCATCCTACTGTCGATGGTGAACTTGGATGGCGCAACGCAAGTTCAGTGTTCTTTGACTCTGATGATGCTCTGGAAAACTGGCATAATAGGTTGCATGAAGTATCATTCAAGAAATGCGGGTTGATTACATAGTCTCTTCGATGGGTTGCAACTGAAACTATCGAGTTGCCCATTTATGAAGGACTGCTAGGACTATCAAAGTTCTTTCAGGAATTTGAAGAGAGTTTTTGAACCGTAAAGGATGTTGGCTCTTAATGTAGCACTGAAAGCTACTCCGTCTCGATAGTGGGAAACACACAAACAGATGATCTTTGACTAGGAATAGTGCCGTATATTGATGATGGTGTGCTTTGGCGATTTAGAGGTCTATCATGCTGGGAGATATGATGGACGGAATGATCCCACCAGTCATTTAATCGAGTGTCAGACTTTATGGGCATCGTGAACCAGAGATGAATGGGTCCACGCTTTCGTTCACACTCTAGAAGAAATGCCGAGATCCTGGTATGTGGCGGCAGAGTTGCGTAGAACTATCACCACTTGGGAGTTGTTGTCTGTTTGTTGTGCGCAGATGTTTAGTTTTTAGGACGTCAACCGAGAGGTATTCAATGCTTTACAAATAATCCGTGACGTTGTACTCAAGGCCACCCCTATTGCCTATCCCATTGATCCGCATGCGCATTGTTCCATCCAATCCATGATGACCTGCTACAACTTGTCTGCAGAACCTGAAGATGACGATAAGTTGCAGAATGTTAATATTCCAGAGTCAGAAAGAAGGTGCAATTTCACAACCCCAGACATACCGACGGACTCGATGAGTTAGCTGCCGAGGATCCAGAAAATTAACATTGGGTCGCCAGAGAACCCAAAATTTGCCAATGTCAGAGACTACTGGGACGAGGAGACCATGGCCAATATCATGGAATTGCTACATGAATTCCAGGACATTTTTCCGACGGGGTTTTTAGAGATGAAGGAAATTTTAGGAGACTTGGGGGAGATGAAAATCATGTTAAAACCAGATGCCAAACCGGCGTGATAGAGGCCGTATCGACAAAATCCACGATACAAGGATCGTGTGAAGGATGATATTGATCGGATGCTTGATGCAGGGATCATCGAGCCTATAGAAGAATATGAATGGATAAGTCCTATGGTGGTCTAGGATAAAAAGACAGGAGAAATCCACTTTTGCATTAACCTAAGGAAGTTGAATGATGCATGTGTACACGATCCGTTCCCGACCCCTTTTACAGACAAAGTTCTTGAAGGCGTAGGCGGCTAGGATATGTATTCTTTCACGGACGGCTTTTTGCGATACCACAAGATCCGGATTGCGAAGGAGGATCACCATTAGACTACGTTTGTCACTGAGTGGGGCTGTTTTCAATATACAGTCATGCCATTTGGGCTGCAGAATGCACCAACCGTATTCTCTCGCGTAGTTGTCACTGTATTTAAATATTTTATTCAAAAGTTCTTGCAGGTGTATATGGATGAATGGACTATCTATGGACTGATTAGGGACCATCTGGACAACCTACGACTGATGCTGGAAAGGTGTTGACAACATCAGATCGCCTTAAATTCTAAAAAGTGTATATTTTGTGCACCATTTGGCATGCTACAGAGGCACATAGTCTGCAAAGAAGGTCTGATGGTCGATCCGGCGAAGATCGTACTAATCCTCTGTTTGCCACCACCGACGAATGTCAAGATGCTTCGGGCTACACTGGGGCATACTGGATACTATCACAAGTTTATCAAAGGGTACGCTGCCATTACTGCCCCGATGGAGAAACTACTAAAGAAGGATGCAGCTTATGAATGGACTCGGGAATGTCAAGGAAGGTTTGACACTTTGAAAGCCAAGATGGCCTCTGCGCCCATACTGGTTTTTCCTGATTGGAATAAGGAGTTCCATGTGCACGTTGACCCTTCTTCTATCATGATGGGGGTCATTCTTGCGCAACCAAGTGAGGCGACCTGGATCACCCAATTGCATATGCCAGTAGGAAGCTATCATTTGCTGAACAAAATTATACAATGACGAAAAGGGAAGGCTTGGCGATGGTTTATGCATTGCAAAAGTTTCAGCACTACTTATTGGGTGGACATTTCAAGATGTTCACCGATCATTCTTCTTTGCAATACCTAGTCAATAAGCCTATGTTGGGGGGGAAGATCTGTCAATGACTATTACTCTTCCAGGATTTTGATTTTGAAATAGTTGTGAAGCCAGGGTGATTGAATGCTAGTTCGGATCATCTGTCTCGTGTCGAGAATGGTGAAGAACCGACCAATATTGATGACGGATTGCCAGATGCGCAATTGTTCCATTTTTACATCGCATATGATCACTATGCACCCATTATTTAGTTTTTGGCCACTAGTGTCTCCCCGAAGGACATGTCAACTAGAAAAAAGAATCAGCTGGTAGTAAAGGCTTTCGATTTTCAATTAATTACTGGATAGTTATATAAGCTTGGACTAGATGAAATCTTGCGACGATGTATTTTACTGCATGAGCAGGGTCCCATTCTCGAAGAAGCACATGCAGGAATTGCGGGAGGCCACTCTGGAGGACGGGCTACTGCGCGGAAGGTGTTGCGTGCCAGACTATGGTGGCCTACGTTGCATAATGACGCCGCAAACTACGCAAGGAGCTGTGATGTCTAATAGCGTGTCGGTAAACCATCACGGTGGGATGAGATGCCGCTGGTACCGCCGGTGACTCTACAACCATTTGATAAGTGGGCTGAGGATTTTGTGGGTCCTATTAATCCACCAGGGAAGTGGACTGATACGCGATACATCATTACTACAATGGACTATTTGACTAGGTGGGCGGAAGCTGCACTAGTTGTGGATTGTACCACTGCGACAACAATGAGGTTCATATTTGAAAACATTATGACGCGGTTTGGGTGTCCTAGGATCTTGATGAGTGACCAGGGCAGTCACTTCGTCAACCGAACTGTGAAAGCGCTAACTGAGGAGTTGCAGGTGCAACATAAGAGGAGTACACCATACCATCCATAGGCGAATGGGACCATTAAGGCATTCAACAAAATCTTGGAAACAACGCTAATTAAGGTATGTAACGCTAACCGTGATGACTGGGACCTAAAAATTCCAGCAGTGCTATGGGCCTACTACACTACTTGCAAATGGATAACCGGCCATACACCATTCAAGTTAGTCGATGGGAAGGAGGCACTCATGCCCATGGAGTATATTGGTCCCAGTCTGCGCATTGCCGTGGCGATGTGCATGGATGATGCAGAAGCATTAGAAGAGTGTGTTGTGCAGTTGGTTTAGCTCAAAGAATATCATTTCATTGCAGGCTTCCACCAGTAGGTTGTGTTGATGCCTGGAAATTCGCAGGCGGCAATAGTAAGGGATTCTCCCCAATCAGCGTTCCCAACTAGCCCGCTGACTGTTTGGTATAGGGAATCCATCCGGTTTACGGTCCGGCTACCGTAGGTCAAAGTAACAAACAAAGGCTTTACCGGTTGCGGCCCGGCCCACCGAGTTTTTGTATTTTTGTCTTAAAGGAAATGATATGCACGTGCCTAATTAAATGCAGGCTGGTTCAAATGCAGGGGGCTGTCACAAAGTGATGCGCAGGTTCTTACCTCTCGTCTTATGCTCACAAGCAAACAAACCAGATATGAACAGAAATAACTAACTATCTAAACTATCCCTAGGGAGCGAGGCTATCATCTTAAATGAGCAATAAAGAAACACATACTGTAAGAAAACTACAGATAGCTGATACTTTTCCCACAGCACATGAAAACTACAAATATTCAAATAACCAGTTAACCGATCATTCTATAACAGCAATTATTACTCATAGTGCAAATGCATCCCAGAAAAGACTGCAGAATAATTAACAAGAAATTAGGTTCGAAACATCAAATATCCTCACATCGCATGAAATACAGTTGAACACGAAATAGTTCTTCTTCAGCATTATTCATTAAATAGCATTGATACATTTCACTTCTTTACTTTTTCCAGCAGACAAAATTGCAGTTCACTTCGCAAAACGAAATAGTTCCTCTTCCGAGTCAACAAGTACAAAATTTTCTGAGGGAAAAGCCCCCCTTTCATCGGGCTTCCCATTATTTAAACAACAACTGATGTCCCCTGGGTTCCCTCAGCGTGTGACCTTTCAGCGCTCTTGGCGATTCAGTTTCTTTCCTGGCCGTCTCGTTTTCTTCAATCATTTGAATAAACGTTTTACCCTCTGACAGTAACTGCTGAAACGTTGCAGTGGCGCCTTTGTCATCCGTTTGGGTTGTCTCTTTTCTTGTCGCAGGCCGCCTTCGTGACCCATGTGATTCTCCCTGCACGTAATTTATACGCATTATCCACTAACTTGAGACATCGAACATCAAGATTTTATAACCCTAGTGAAAGATTCACAAAGAAATTGGCCTGGATTTACGGGCGAAAACTTATGAAAAGAAACGGCTGTCAGGTGGGCTAATAATCAGGCATCGGATGGGTAAGTTTCAGGGAGCCGCAACGGCGGGCGAGCACGGGAAGAGAGGAAGTGGGAAACGAGCACCGTAGGTGATCGGGCGGCGGAGGAGAGTGGATCGGCGGGCAGACTACTCCGCCACCCGCAACGGCGGACGGGATGCAAGCTACGGACAGGCGACGGAAACTGTAAAGGCGGTAGCTCGGGCGTCGGGTGAAACTCAAGTTGGGGCCCGACTTTATCTCCCCAGCCGCAACGTCGGGTGAACAGGAACTCTGGGGCAAGCGATTCACAACCCGAATCGGGCGTCGGAGAGAAGTGGGTCGGGCGGAGACTTTGTTCTGAGGGCCGCAACGGCGGGTGAGATAAGACTCTACTTCCTCCAAAAGAGGCCCGATCCAAAGAGAGAAAACATCATAGCTAGGATTAACTTGCACCCTAAAAACCGTCTTTTCCCTTGTTCATGCAAAATTTTCAAACTTTGACGGGTACCAGGAAAACGCACGACTCAAGCTAACTTGGACAAACACTTAAAAGTCGAGCAATCGACTTCAAACACAAAATAAGCTCCAAGACGCCAAACTTTCAACAGTAGGTTCGAGCAACTAATGACAAGGAGGGGTCCCTGAGTTTAAGTAAAAGACTAAAATCGGGGAAACAGGTTGCGGCAGCAACAGGTTGCGAAGGATCGATAGAAGGCATGGCATGATTGCCACATTAAGAAAAAATAGTTTGCAGAAGGTGATTTGGTGCTGTTATATGACAGTAAGTTTATCAAGCATCCCAGTAAGTTACAAATGCACTGGTTAGGTCCGTATCTTGTTCATTCCATTACTTCTGGCAGTGCAGTTCAATTACAACAATTAGATGGCACAGTCATACTGACGCTTGTCAATGGGAGTCGCTTGAAGCCCTATAGGTTGGGGCCAACGATGCGCACTACTTGAGGCGATGTGAATATATATATATATATATATGAAGATTCTAGTTCAAAGCAGCAAGGAAAGCCTCGGGGGAGAGGTTGCACAAGGTTAGATTTTGTAGCAATGACTAGTCGACCACTTGCAATAATTGCAGGGCTGTGGATTGGTCAAATCAAGTAATAAATGAAGGCAGTTAAAACAATTGGCTGGTAGCGCTTGTTGAAGCAACCCGCATTAATGATTGATTCGACCATTAGAGGAGTAGGATTGTCGACGGATTTGGCGTCATTAATACCAGATTTAGTAATAATGGTGATAATGGATTTGGCAATGATGATTTTTGAGTTGGAGGTGGCTATAAAAAGCACGCAGGATGCATGAGGCTGGAATTTTTCAGTTGAGCGAGTAGAGTGTGAAGCAAAGGGAGAATTGTGTAGTGTGGTGTGAGCTTTTGAGTGAGTTGAAGTGTTATCGGGTAGAGTCATCAAGTGCATTTTAAGGTTTGAGGCGTGAGGCATGCTGAGCGACCTCGAAGCCATTGAGATTTCAAGTGAGTACGAGTCCCCTATTTGGACCACGACTGTTGAAGAAGAAATCATGAGCATGCCAGTTAGCTCATTGTCCATTCCTAAGCGAAAGAGGCAGGCTCAGAGGCCCAGTCCCACGTTGCCGCAGAAGAGGCAAACTCGCACGTCGGCGAGAATGGAAGGAGAAGGAGCTGCATAGACCAAGCCATCGAGCTTGGGAGCTGTTGAGTTTGCGGTGCCTCGGGGTGTCTTTGTTCATGAAATTTTGGGATATGTCGCTCCTACGCAGCCAGGAGCCAAGCCGAGGCAACCGTAAAAAAGTTAGTGGTATCCACCAAAATTGTTGCTGCTGGCGGAGGGGATGACATGCTTGGTCGACATCATCCTTGCATTGATTAGGTTGAAATTTGAATACCATGACTTGCTATTTCTTAAATATGTCAGGGATGAGCCCTATGAATCAGTCCCAATGGCACCTGGTGCCCCCATTTAGTGGATTCCTAAACCATGGGTGAGTGGGTTAGACCAATCTAGATTGTTGGGGCTCATCAATATGCCTCATTTTGGGCGATTGAATGAATCCCATGCATGTGTAAAGAAAATGTTGGGTTGTTTTCATGGAGGGATGCTATGGTTGAATACACCCATCCCAGTTACCATAGATTTGATCGCAAGCATCACAGGCTTGCCGAAGGCCAGGGAAGATTCGATGCAGTATATCTGTTGGAGGGATACTGATAAAAAGCTTTCCAAACAACTGAAGGAGCGCTTTGGTTTACAACATGTTGGTCATGCTTATCGCATTGATAGCATTAACTCATAGGCAGTGCGCATCAACGCAATGATTCTGGCGAGCAAGGTCATTCGGGGAAATCGACCAGTCCAATGCAATTCGGGTGTTGTCTCCTGTGCCCATAAGTGTGCAGAGGGTGTACAAATGAATTGGTCCTTATTCTTGTTGAATCGGTTACTAGAATATGCTCTTGCTGCTCAGACAAGGTGGCCATTTTCATGTAGTTGGTTGTTGATCCTTATTTCCCTCGTCGCCTGGATGGAACCTGAAGACTACCAACCAAAGGCGATTGATGTGGTGAAGGTGTGCCAAGGTGCACGGTATCAGAACTTATGGTGGGTTGAAGAGCCCAGTTGACAGGCAGACTGTTCCATTCACTTTTGGGTTTATTGGAAATCATTTCAAGCCACAACCATTGTCGTTGCCTGAGTCTCTCCTTATGCCGCAACCAATTATCAGCGGATCCTTCAGTTTTCCATTGGGCCCCAGTATATCTACATTTAGGCTACCTTTTCCTTACAAAGTCACGATAGAAGAATTGGATGCCATTGTCTAAGAGTGGTCGATAGAGTTGCGAAACCCAGCGAGTCAGGAGGAATTGTCTAAAGAGCCGCCATTGGATGCCCCAAAAGAGCCTGCCCAGAAGGAGCTAAGCACTCATGACTCTGAGAACGAGTCGTTGATAGACCCTGAGGATGAAACACAATGCATGAGGGAGGAGACTCACACCAAATGGCACCAAGAATATGAGGCAAGCAGTGGTACCAGGTTGGGGATGGAGGACGAATTGCAGCGGCTTATCAAAACGGTTACAAACTCATCCGCGACTGCGAAAAAGGCGATCCGTGAGTCAAACCATGAATAATTCGGTGTGGTAAGAGATCAATTAGATTTAGTTGTTGGTATTGTTTCTAGGAAGACATCTGCGAGACCCATGATGCAGGATATCTCGTCGATCAGCACTGAGCCCCGGTCTAGGAACGTGCAAGTTCCCTCGACTCTGATCGATGCAGGAAATGAGGAAGTTCACCAGTTGCTATGACTAATCCAGAGTGTGGCTTTGGATCTGAGCAAGCTGTCTGCTATGGCATTAGTGGAGTTGCAACACGTTACCGCCCTGGAATTGGTGAAATGACAGAAAGAACTGATTGAGGGCTATGTCCAGTCACAGAGCGCAGCATAACAACTGCAAAAATAGGCAGATGAGATGCATTAGGTACGAGTGCAGCTGGCAGAAGAAAGAGTGTGAGAGATCAACACCTTGAAGGCAACGCAGACTGAGATGCAGCGAAAGGATGCTGAAGAGATTACTGAACTGAAAAAAGGTGCAAGATTTCCTGATTGTTGAACATGCGCAGATGTGTACCCGGTGCAGTGAAGTCAAGAAAGCTATTTCTGAAGCCTGCCAGCACATTTTTGAGCACACGACTGAGCTCACCGCAGCTGAAAAGGCCAAGCAACTGGGGAAAACTATTGTTTAACTTCATGATACCAACCTGATGCTCAATTCCTTGGTACAACCTATGACTCCACCGAAGCAGGTTGCGGAACGGAAGGCCTCCATTGAAGAAATTGCAACTCAGTTTGAAAGCATGGAGCAAGAGGCCAAAACCATTTTGAAGGTGACAACGCATTTTTGGCAGAGCGTTGTCTAGGACAAGCAGCTTGATCATCTGACTGCACAAGTGAAAGAATCCAAAGGTCAACTGATGACCTTGAAGACATCGCTGAGGGCCATGCCACTGAAGGTACAGATCACACGGGATGAGGAACTGAAGGACCTACAATAGCGAGCTACCCGTGCGCAGGAACGCCAACAAAAGTGCCGCGCTCAGCTTGATGAGTTTCAAGAAATTGGTGGACAATTGGCTATTAAAGCAGTCGCCACATTGCAGGTGGTACAAGAGAATCAACAAATGGTCGACATCAAGGCCAGAGAAGAGCACCCAATGCAGCAGGATTTGACTAATTATCAGAGTACTACCGACAAAGTCTAGCTTTAGGTTCGTGAGATCGCGCAGCAATTCAAAGATTTCAAGGCACAGACGTCGGAACATACCTTATCAACCTGACGTGGCTCGGGGACGAGCCACAAGACTATGTTGGGGGCCAGTTGGCAGGGGTTTTGGTAAGTGAGTTGTGTAGTGTCGCGGAAGCTGCGCAAACTCACATGGTACCTTGCAAGGCCAGATCATTGTGATGGACGAAAGAATAGCCACTTTGAATATTTTATATATTATTTGACCAAGTTTTGTTGAAATAGGTCATTAGCGGTTATAAGTTAGTTAGAAGTGGACCCTCAATGTAAAGGTGCATGCCTATTTATAGATCTATTTTTGCAAGTAGATGGAGAGAGAAGAAGGATCATGATCATCATAGGAGAATCGCATCAGAGTATAATTATCGCATAAGGTCTAGTGCGATTTGGTTTTTGAAGAATTTCCTATGTATCTATGATTTATCTAGGTTTTCCTGATGTATGCAGTCTCCAATTTTGGAGAATAATTGTGTAATTTGGTTCCTTTGCGCAAGATTAATATGACAATTGTTGCACAAATATTGTTTGTTCTCATTGCTGCGATCTAATCTGTTATGATGTTGCTGTGATTTAATCTCTGTCTGCTATATTGATGCGATCTGTTTTAAAGTCTATTACGTTCCGTTGCACTATAAGTTGATATGTTTTATGAACAATGCTGTGGTATTAGCGATATTGTGACAACTATATGATGCTGTGGAAATGAATCAATAATGTCTGCATAAGTTCTGGATGCACTCTACAAGTTGTGGAAATGACTTAACGTTGACTGCAAAGCTTTGATCTAGCAGTTATGGTGTCTTCCTGATGGATCCCCATATCCTCTGTCCCCACTACCGAAAACTCGATTCTAACAGCTCTCCCTCGAACATCTCAGGTGAGACTTCGTCAGATTCACAGACATTACTGGGCAGGGTAAAACCTGTCTGGGCCGGTGCTCAGGGAGATTGCACTGGTTGGGCGTCGACAGAGTGAGAACCCCTGTCAATGAGACTTTGTTGGTGGGTTTCGCCAACAATAACTAAGAAATAATTCTAATAAGCAATATGGATTTGTTTTCATCACATGAAGGGATTTTGTATGAGATATTTCCCCCACAAAAATGATTATACTGATGCAATTGTTTCTTGCCTCAAACCTTATCATGGTATTACCTGTAAAACTTTTGAAATGACTGTACTATGATTTCTAGCGGCATTCAACCATGAGGATACATGTGGGACAACCACGCATTAATAAAAAATTAGCAACATGATTGATCTTTAAAAATTGTCAATCCACATACCATATGATATAGTCTCTTCTCTTCAACTTATGTGGATGGAAACCCTATAGTCATGAATTTAAATTCTCAAAACAACTTGAGTTGTTTCTATGCAAATATAAGCATGTTACCTCAAAGGCTGGTTTATCTTTCATGACAGTAAGAATTCTTTTTCATGAACAATCACAACATAAAGTTTGTAAGGACCAAAGCATTTATAATCATTATGAAGTGCACATTCCATCAGTTGTAAATCAATGTATGCATCATTGAACCATGAAACTCACACCTTTGAATGTATTCTCTATTGTATGGTGGCATAGGATTTTTCCACTCTAGGTTCTCATGAAGCAACAAAAATGCCTCGTGTTCCTACTGTTGGTTCTTATGTGTCAGCAATAGGAATTGTCTTATGATTGGATGTAGGGGATGTTGGAATGGACTTGACTTGGGTGTGCATGAAGTGGAATGGTGATGTGTTAGAATCAAATGGGAAAGGATAGGAATAGATGAACAAATATGACAAGGTGTTCCCCCAAATTGAAATCTTTTTATATCTTTAAAAATGACAAATGGTGAAGAAGTGAAAATGATAATGGAAGGGGATAATGCTTCATGGATTTCATGATATGTTCCTAAATTCTTAATGAAATAAAAAAAAACTCATGCTCTTTTACGTCAAGTTTTACCTATGTGGAAAATTGGTTGGCATGGATGGAATGATACTGGAACAATGTAGGTCGATATAATACTGAGACATATGTATATGAGAGCTGAAACTGAATGAGGCTGAATCTAATCTGAAATGAGGAACTGTGCAAGTTGAGGTGGATGATGCTGAAGTTGGGAGTCATGCTAGTTAAAGACGAGATCAAATAAAGAAATATGAAGATGATCTTTATTGGGACAAAAGGAACATTGAAATCCTCAAAGGTCATATATTGTAGTAGTGTATCTAGGGATTGTTACTGCTGAAAAATTGAATGCATGAAAAAATGATTCTGGACTAAATGAAAAAGTACTACTAATTGCTAGAATAATAGAAATATATAGTCTTCGTCCAATATTCATGCTTATGTATGAGTTAATCCATGTGAATGCATGTTCTTGAAGTCGAACATGGAAAATTTTCGTTGGATTACCAATCAATAATGAAAATTTTTAACCAATGCAAGATAGATAACCAATGATGACAATGAATTGTCAAGATATAATAGTACAACCTGGCATGTAGGAATAAACGTTTTGAAGTCAAGTCACCTACACGATCTAGCAAACAAGAGACATTGATGTATTCACTTGATTGTTAGCGATGGAATTCACCATTGTTGCATGTAAACTCCAAGGCACTATACACAACTCAAGTCTTATTTCCCATATAGTGTGCTGAGGTCGATGGGACAAGACCATTGGAAGGTGGACCTTAGTGAATTCCATATCATCTAATATGTGAAGAACCATAATGAAAAATAGAACCAACATGAAACTTGCAGAACTTATTGTGAACCTTGCAAACCAGTAACTTGGTTTTCAAGCAAAATTCGTGTCCAGCTGCGCTAGTAAACTAGTTTTTACAAAAGAACTAATTTTTCTCTTTACTATTTTTTTCATTTGTTTTATTTCTTTTCACACTATCCTTAACTACCTTGATAAATGAAATATCTTCAAGTATAAGAGTACTTCAAGTGGAGCCATTTTCTAAACAAGCTCACAAGTATGCACATACCCATATTTGAAAAATGTATCTTTATGAATGCCAAGATATGAGAGACAAACTCCCCTTGAAATGATGGCTCCAAGAATTGCTGAAGTATAGAATGTGTTAAAATTCCATATGCTAAGCTAGATTACCAGCATTCAACTTCAATTTCATAACAAAAGCATATAGACAGGATCACTGAAAGAAACAGTATCACAAGATCAACATAGATTTACCTTGGGAAAACCCTAATGGAAAAAACCCAGTAAAAGCTTCCTCAATATAGATGATCAAAAGATAAAAGATAAAACCCCAGATTGATCCTTCTCCTCCTTGCAAATACAACTATCTCTCTCTCTTATGTGCTGCACAAGTGAGTGTGTGTGTGTAGAAATGAGGAGAGCGTCACTTCTATTTATATTATTTCGTTCACTTGACAATTCACTCCACCAAGTTGGCCCCACTAAAATTGACTGGGATGACTTCTCTAGGAGGACACAAACAACTCAATATTATATTAATTAGGGTGCTAATGACCCGACTTACAACGAACGGAATTTCCTCATGAATCTTAGTAATTCTCTCGATAGGAACATCGGGGTATAATGAAATGCAAATGATTCTCCCGATAGGAACATCAGGGATAATAAGTAAATACACTTCAAAGTTACAATAATTCAACACCCCCCCTTAACAAGAAGGCTATTCTACAACACCATCAACAACAACAACAGGAGAAGGAGAGAGATCATCTTTAACATCATTAGGGTGATACATCTATAAATCATAGGAATATTTTTCAACATCTTTGACATATAAGGCTTCATCTTAAATTTCATCAGCAACAACACTTTGATTGATAACATCATCATCAACAATTTGAGCTTCATCAATCAACAACATCATCATCAATAATACTTTGACTTTTCTATCATCACCATCATCAACAACAATTCTTTGAGCAACATCATCATCTCACTCTAATCTTTAGATCAGCAACATCATCATCGTCATCATCAATACTTTGAGCAACATCATCATCATCATCATACTCCGATATTTCGATCAGTAACATCATCATCATACTCTGATATTTTGATCAGTAACATCATCATCATCATCAACAACCTGCAATCCACAATATGAAGACGAATGTCTTCGGATCACTTTTGGACTTAAGTCCAGGGATGATACAATCCTACCACATTCTCGACGACTGAAGTCACCAGATACAATTATGGGTTAATCACTCCCTATCACTTTAGGGCTAAGTCCAAGGATGATGCAATCCTACCACATTCTCGAGGACCAAAGCCACTAGATACAGTTTAGGACAAATGTCCATGGATGATACAACCCCACCACATTCTCGAGGACCGAAGCCACCAGATATAGTTTAGGACAAATGTCTAGGGATGATACAATCCCACCACATTCTCGAGGACCGAAGCCACTGGATACAGTTTAGGACAAATGTCCATGGATGATACACCCCACCACATTCTCGAGGACCGAAGCCACCAGATACTGTTTAGGAAAAATGTCTAGGGATGATACAACCCCACCACATTCTCGAGGACCGAAGCCACCAGATACATTTTAGGAAAAATGTCCAGGGATGATACAACCCCACCATATTCTTGAGGACCGAAGCCACCAGATACAGTTTAGGACAAATTTCCAGGGATGATACAACCCCACCACATTCTTGAGGACCGAAGCCATCGGATACAATTTAGGATAAATGTCCAGGGATGATACAACCCCACCACATTATCGAAGACTGAAGTCACCGGATCACTTTAGAACAAATGTTCAGGGATGATACAATCCTTCTTATTTCTCGGAAACATAAGTCTACAGATCACTTTAGGACAAATGTCCAGGGATGATACATTCCCACTGCAACATCACTGCTCCTCTTTTCGAGGAAGGTCTTGTCGAACAACACCAAGCTTGTCTCGAAAGTATTCAAACTTTACTCGATACAAAGGCTTCGTCAACACATCAACAACTTGTTCATCAGTACTCACATACTTGAGCTTTATGGCTCCCTTCTACATCATATCTCGAATGTAGAAATACCAAATTTCTATGTGCTTCAACCTGTAATAGAACACTGGGTTCTTTGTCATCTTTATACAACTCTGGTTATCACATAGAATCACGGTGGTATCCAAATCCAGGTTGAATAAACCTGACATCAGTTTCCAAAGCCATACGGCTTCACAATTAGCAAAGCAAGTTGCTATGTATTCTGCTTCAGCCGTGCTAAGAGCAACACTAGACTGTTTCCTGCTAAACCATGAAATCATAGCAGAACCTAGACTATAGCATCCACCTGATGTTCTTCTTCTATCTGAGACACTTCCAGCCCAATCTGCATCTGTATAGCCATACAATCTGTAATCATGGTTTCCATCATAATATATACCAAAGTGTGTAGTCCCTTTCAGATATCTCATCACATGTTTTGCAGCTATCAGGTGAACATGTCTAGGTTGAACTGGATACTGACTCAAGGTGTTCACAGCAAAACAAATGTCCAATCTGGTATTTTTTAGATACATCAACAAACCAATAATCTATTTGTATTAAGTCACATCCACCAATTCTGATGATTCATCAGCCAACAACTTCAGGCTGGTATCCATGGGTGTGGCCATGGCTTTACATTCCAACATATCAAATATTTTCAATATTTCCACTGCGTACTTTCCCTGATTGAGAAAGATTCCTTCTGATTTCTGCCATACCTCCAGACTTAGGAAATAATGCATTAACCCAAGGTATTTCATCTCAAATTCTTCAGCGACCTCCTTCTTGCATTCTACAATCTGTTTCTCATTCCCTGTCAGAAATAGGTCATCCACATATAGTAATAGTATGATAGGTTCATCCTCTATAACCTTGTAGTTAAGGTTAGGATCAAATTTACTCTTGGTAAAGTCCAAGCTCGTCAGGAAACTATCTATCCTTCCATACCAAGCTCTAGGAGCTTGCTTCAGACCGTACAGGGCCTTCTTCAACTTGCATATGTGGTTGCATCTGTCTTCAACTTCAAATACTTATGGCTGTTCTATGTATACTTCTTCTTCAATCACACCATTCAGGAAGGCTGTCTTCACATCAATCTGGTGTAACTCCCACTTCATCATGGATACAAGTTCCATGATATCTCTAATCAAAGTATACTGTGCTACTGGTGCAAATGTTTCTTCATAATCAATTTCCTCTTTCTGAGAGAAACCTCCAGCCACAAATCTTTCCTTGTAATTTTCTATACTTCCGTCAGCTGCATGTTTTATTTTGTAGATCCATTTGGAGGATACTACACTCTTACGTTCTGGTTTGGGAACTATATCCCAAATATCATCCTTCATTATTGACTGGTATCTTCTGTCATCTCTTCTACCCATTATTTCTTTTGTACAACTTCTTCATAGTTTGTAGGTTCTTGATTTACAAGATCAGACATCAAAGCTACATAGTTGGAAAATGTCTTGGGCTTCTTGCTTATCCTTTTGGAGCCTTCAGGAGCTCCATATCTTTCTGCTTCATGTATAATTTATCTTTCACAAGCAGGATTTCTCTTCCGTGATATTTCTATCGTAGGGGGTTCTTGTGGTTCTATCATATCATGATCTTCAGGTGCTTCATCGTCAGGGAGGAACGTAGCCTCTACATTTCTGGGAGGTGCATCTCCCTCATACACTTCTTCATGTTGAAATTTTATGGATCTCTTAAGAGCTACTTCTTCATCAACTTTTACATCTCTACTAATTTCCATGTGATGGAATCCAGGAATGTAAATTCTGAATTCCTTGGATACTTCATAGTATCCAACAAATATTCCCTTCTTTTCGGAAGGGTCCAACATGGTTCTTTTCTCTTTTGGTATATGAACATATACTGGACAACCAAATATATTGAGGTGACTTACCTCATGCTTCTTTCCCGTGAACATCTCTTCTGGAGTCTTGAATCCAAGAGCACTATTGAGATATTCTATTTTGTACATAGACAAAAATTCTTGCTGCTTCTTCCCATAGATGCATTGGAAGATCTTGATGATATATCATTGTCTTCACTGCCTCCATGATGGTTCTGTTCTTTCTTTCTTCAACACCATTTTGTTGAGGATTGTAGGGAGTAGTTAGTTCCCTCTTGATTCCAGCATCTTTGCAAAAGGCTTCAAATTCTTTTGAAGTATACTCTCCTCCATTGTTTTATTGGAGTGTCTTTATTCTCTTGTTTGAAAGATTCTCTATCAAGGCTTTGAATTCCTTGAATTTCTGAAACACCTCGCTCTTTTCTTTCAAGAAGTATATCCATGTCTTTCTTGAATAGTCATCAATAAATGTAATATAATACTCAAAACCACTCAAAGATGTGGAGGACATTGGACCACACACATTTGAATGAATCAATTCCAACGTACCTTTAGTTTTTGTTTCACTCTTCAGAAATGGATTCTTGATATTCTTCCCTTTCGCACATCCTTTCAAAAATGCCCTCATGGTTGATCTTCAAGTCTGGTAATCCCGTCACTACTTTGTTCACATGAGGTAGTGATTTGTAATTGATGTGGGAAAGCCTCCTATGCCACAGTTCACTAGGGTTAGTGGACTCATGAACAAGGGCTGTTTCCGAATGTCCCTTGAGTTTATACATTCCTCCTTCTTCTTCACCAATGACAACTGCATATTCAATTGAATTTCCTTTGGGCTACATGAGTACTTGGTCATTAGGAATGAAACTATGAATCCTTTCTTATCTAGATCTGAGATAGAAAGTAAATTCTTCTTTATAACTGGTACATATAAAACTTCCTTCATCTTCAGGGGATTTCCTGAATCAAGCTTGTAGCTTGCTTCATCGATTCCTTTGATTGGATATTGATAGTCATATCCTACTATTGTACATACTCTTCTGCATCTTCTTCTCTTGCTTGCTTTCTTTGAGGTCCTTCCTATTCTTCTTCTTCATCCTCATCTTCAGCTAGATGTGCATGGTGTCTTTTGTTGTTGTTGTTCCTCTTCTTGTATTCTTGTCTCTTCAAAGGACAATTTCTAGAAATGTATCCAATCTTATCACAATGAAAACATTGAAATCTAGAGTAGTCCTTATTGGGGAGACTTTCTCTTGTTCTCTGGAACCTTCTAGGAGGTTGAGACTCCTTGTGGTTTCCCTTCTTGAAGTTGGTCTGACTTCTTCTTCTCTTGGTATGGGTGGCTAGGGCTTGATCATCCTCCTTCAGTAGAGCTTCTCTATTTGCCACTCTAGTCTCCTCTTGAATACGATCTTCCCATACAACATCAAAATTCATGCTTTCCTTCTTAGAACACATCATTTGGATGAATGACTCCCAAGGTCTAGTGAGACCATTAAGAGCAGTCATAACCAATTCATCTTCATTAAGTTTGTCTCCAATGGCTTCTAGTTGTTCCTTGAATTGGGAGATCCTTGTGAAGTAGTCCTGGATGGATTCTCCATGACTCATCTTGGTGCTCTTCAAATGAGCTCTTAGATTCATCTTTCTGTTGATGTTTCTTTCTTTGTACATTCTTGCTAGGGAATCATACATTTATTTTGGAGTCTTATTGGATGACACTTGAGAGATCAAGTGACCCTTGATGGAGTCAGCAATAATTGTTTGTGCCCTAATAAGATCCTTTCTGTGTTTCTCCTTAGCTTCAGCCTCTTCAGGTTCTGCAACTTCATCCTTGATATATTTCTCAAGATCATTCTCCTTGAGAATGATACCAATTATGTATTTCCATGCTCTGTAATTATCTATGGCTTCTAGCTTGTCCTCAAGCTTGGTTCTTGGGGCCATCTTGACAGGAGATCACAAAAAATTGAAAATCTAGAAAATGAGAAACTGATCTTACCAGGAGATGCACTTGACTGAGGTGAGTTGACTGGTGTGCTTGGTTTCTAGAGATCTCAAGTCTTCACCTTTCAAATTTGACTTGCGAGATTCAACACTGCAACTTTTAGCACTTTTTTGGTTCACTGGATTTCTGTAGTTTTCTAGTGTAGTGTCAAACTAGGGTTTGACTTTCCGGGAGATCTGCTCCTATAAAAACTTAGATCCTAGGCTCAGACGATGCACTCTAGGAGGGCACAAATTTTCATGCAATCAGTTCTTCAGAACTCGAAATTTTCCCAAAACCCTAATTTCTTGTCGGGGAGAGAGAGAGGGATTTTTCACCTTGTGAAAGCTGCCCTATTTAGGTTAGCTCTGATATCATGTTAAAATTCCATATGCTAAGCTAGATTATCAACATTCAATTTCAATTTCATAATAAAATCATATAGACATGATCACTGAAAGAAACAGTATCACAATATCAACACAGATTTACCCTGGCGAAACCCTAATGGGAAAAACCCAGCAAAATCTTACTCAATATAGATGATCAAAAGATAAAAGATAAAAACCTAGATTGATCCTTCTCCTCCTTGCAGCTACATCTATCTCTCTCTCTTATGCTCTACACAAGTGAGTGTGCGTGTGTAGAAATGAGGAGAGCCTCACTTCTATTTATATTATTTCGTTCACTTAACAATTCACTCCACCAAGTCGGCCCCACTAAAATTGATTGGGCCAACTTCTCTAGGAGGACACAAACAACTTAATATTATACTAATTAGGGTGCTAATGACCCAACTTACAACGGATGGAATTTCCTCATGACTCTTAGTAATTCTCCTGATAGGAAGATCAAGGTATAATGAAATACAAATGATTCCCCCAATAGGAACATTGGGGATAATACGTAAATACACTTCAAAGTTACAATAATTCAACATAATGATGCTGGAAGCTGATGACATATTGAAACTAAGCTTCAATATAGTCCTTGTGCCATTGATTTCTCATAACTATTACATCATGAACTTCTTTAGAAAATTGATCTTCTTCAATGCATAAGAGATTCAAATCTGGTGACAATGATGATGGAAGCTCTTCAGTTTTTGGTTCCAATCCTTGTTCTTCATCAGATATTATGTGTGGATTGTTGATCTTGTCTACTTGATAATGAGGCATATAAGAGACTCCATCTATAAATATTGGACCTATAATATGTTCGAGCCTTGTATGGACTTGCCGCAACAGTGAACAATCTTTTTGCAGCAATGTAGGTGAGGTAGAATAGGTGGGAAATGTAGGAAAATTTTGCAATTCAACACTGTAAACATACTGTATCTATTTATTATGGCTAGGGTGGGGGTTGGATCGGACAAGAAATTGTGTTGGATACCAAGGAGTTTGATGAGAAGATAGACGTGCTTGGTGTAGAGGATTGGTTTGTGAGGCTGATCTTGAAGGACAGAGTTGTGTTAGAACATGAGGGAGAGTGTCCATGTGATGATAAGATAGGCCATCCAAACCTTGTGGACAAGGTAGGTAAGAGTTAAAATGAGGCTGCAATAACTGCCATGGTGCAGGAGTATTCAATGATTGATCATGTGGGTAAGGAAATGGAGGGATAGAGTTTTGAAACCTTACATGTAGGCCATGGTTTCCATGGTTGTTGCAATGAGTTTGTTGAAACTCAAATATCTCTTTGATATGTTGCATTCATCCTGGGTAAGGAGGGGCAACAATCTGTGGAATTCTTCAAGTCACATTTGCCACAAATTACTAGACTATCCAAAGGAAAATCCATTTCAAGATGTTTCTTTTAGCATAGAGGGTAGAATGTTTCTTCAAATTCCTCATGCTTTTCCATAACCTGCAAAATAGCCAATTGTGAATTTAGTGAACCATTGATATCAACATTAAAATTTTCAAATAAATTACTGATTTCAAGTCCCAAAACTCCTATTTTTGCAGCAGATTTCAAAAATCTAGAGGAAAGTTCTTTAGAATTCTTACCAATTTTGGAGTTTCCTCTTGAATACCTTATACATAAATCACAAACATCATCATATGATAGCTGAAACACATCACCTGTTCCCGTCAGATTTAAGAGTTCTAAATACTCATCTTGGATTCCATTAAGTAGGAGTGTTTTCAAGGTCTCTTTCCCCAGTTGCCGTTGTTTGGATCTTTGAAAGTTGTATTGAAACCAATATATGTAGTCCTACAGAATCTCTTCTTCTCCTTGTGTCATTCTGAAGATGTCTTTATTGACCATGTAATAATCTTGGTACCTTTTCAAGGATACATGTTTCATGTCTTCCCAAGTTTGTGTGCAATTCCCACCGAGGCTCATGAACCACTGGAGGGATGTTCCTTTTAGAGTAAGGGAAAACACATTCAAATTTTGATTACTAGTACAATAACCATATCCTCTACAAAGTAATTCAATTTGAAATAAAAATCCATCATTGTCTTCATTGTCCAAACCATGAAAATCTGGTAGAGCAGATGGGGGAATGCTTTGCATTTGTACCACTCCTTCTAGATATCTGATAGGGAATTCAAAGGTAACAATTATTTCATATTTCTCACCTGCCATCTCTTCCCAACATATAAAAAGTTCTGCAATTGTTATCCCGAGGCTCCTCCTTCAAATGTTCATGTCAACTTGTTAGTATAATGGGTGGTGCTTACAACACCACTAAGGGGAGTGATAAGATTTACGCTCCAAAAATTGAAAACAAAATAAAACTTAATGCAAAGAAATAAAATCCACACTCAAATCAAATTCAATCAATTGAAAAGTAATCATGCAACCTACATGCCTCGACCCTTATGAGGTTGAGCCCATTTCATTCCGCCGAATGATGTGTATCTCTTCACTACGTCTTACTGCCATGCACCTTAGGATCAAGAGCACATCTACCATGCTCTACTTTAATGACACATCTAAAAAACAATGTCATATGTATTTTTGCACCATTGATAACTTTCTTGGCAACGACGCCAAAGTGTTAGCAAATTTAATTATCTAATTAAATAAACAACTGAAATTCCCAAAACATAAATTGTTAACTCGAGGAAGTCTTTTATTCAAAGATATCGTGCAAGATCTATGCAGGCTCAATTTCCATTTGACACTGTTATTTATTCAATCAATGATTTTAACACTCGTTGTAGACTTAAGTCACACTCTGAAATGAAACACACAACTTGAAATGAAATCAGTCTCTCACACTTGCTCTAAAAGAAAAACTAGATCACTCTTGCATAAATTAAAGAAGTAACATCGAATTATAAACTAACAATGCTGTGTAAACTGCAAACAAGGAAACAATCCAACTTAAAAATTAATTAAATCTCTATCATTAACAACACCTATGACCAGCAGGGAAGAGGATGGATACATTAATGATAGATTGTAAGAGACAATGCAATAATAAATAAGTGTGGGAAATGAAGTGAAAGTGAGATTGCAATGTGGTTGGAACAACTTAAAGAATACATGACTATATTAGTGATTCAGAAAAGAATAATAAAAACAAAGTATTCAAATCATAAACCAATTAATATAAATTGGAATTGCAATGCGTCATATATCGAAGCCAATTTAACATATATAATTTTACAACTGAATCGTGTAATGGGTGGATTGAATTGCTGGTCTAGAATGTGTGTTAAAACAGATACACCAATTGATGGAGTTAGAATGCAAGTAAAATAACTCTATATTTAAGTAACATAAGAATGAATATGAAAAATAGAAATAAAGAAATGAGATCAATGCATACTAGATTGAGGGGGCTCTGCCTCACCTAGTATGTGTGGCCAAAAGACTTACAACCTCAAGAAGAAGCTTCACACAGTTGCATATGCATCAACACTTTGGTATTATTGAAACAAACTTAGAAATTACATCAGTTCAACTCTCTATTACAATAGATCTATTCAATACAATATCAAGACTCCCCTCTCCTTATTAAAGAGGTATTATCTATACATCAAACCAGTGAAATAGTTATAAGATCCAATCCCCAATCATTGAGTCGTTCAAAAAAATTGTTGAGTTTAGAGAACTGACCACAATTGTAAATTTGGAAAATACCCTTTCGAAGAACCTCCGTTATCTCCCAATATGTGGCTTAATTTGGAAAACAACTTCCTCAAATCTTAATTGGGCCCATGCTGAACAAAACCCATGTTCTAGAATTTTGATATTCTTTTTCATATGCCCACAAATTGCAATGAAAATCAATGTATTCTTATCTGGCACACGTTTTTTGTTGGGACCGTTTGATTATGAGCTAGAGACTACCATGTTATACTTGGGAATGAATTGAGATCAAAATTATACATAATCAATCCTAAGAATGAAACCTGTTTGTGAATTTCCATGTGGAGACGTGCTAACATGCAAACTTTGGATGCTGGAACCATAAGTGCTACTACAAGAAATTGATTTGTAAACCATCATCAGTAAAATCATGCATAATAGTCTCTAATTCATTAAAAACAAAGGAAAATAATAATTATTAACCACTAAAGCATCAATGGGAGTAATATGGTATTTTACGAGCAATTACAGAAAATGGATGGAAAATAAAATGATAAATGAGCAATAATAGGAAGACAAGGATGAAATAAGTGTTGATAAGTGATGAAAATAGGGACAAATTCGTGACCCATTACAATGTCTCTCAATTGGCCCTAAAACCTTTCACGAAGAGGATTTAACCCAATTTTTTTCCAAAAGTGATAAATTTTCTCTTCAAACTGTCAAGCAAGCCATGAATGTTGTCCAGACTTGTTACCAAGGTTCTATTGTCATAAATCTTATGCCTTCAAAATTTCATTAGCCATAAAAGCTTCCTCCATTGTATGTAGATTCTATTCCTTTGGATAAACTAGAACAAATACAACTTCCAACTTGCCATATTACCATTGTTTATTCCAGCGTTTCCATGTCTAAGGTGCCCTCAACATGGTGGATCTTGTAGGTGGATTCCCTAATTGACAAAATAATCATCTTTATTGCTATCTAAACTATGGAAAACCCTCGACCTGATATGCATCCTATGCATAACATAAAACTCTTTATATATGTGTGTGTGTGTGTGAGTGTGTGTATTGTTTATGCTAGCAGAAGGTCTCGGGGTCAAATCCCCAGATGGCTATGTAGGGGCCTCACTCGATGTCCTCACTGGGTTAGGCTCTATAATAAGGGCTGACGATTTACTTCGGGTACCATCCTAAAAAATGGAGAAGCACCTGAGGGTTTCCCGATCGATGTTCCATCTTTAAATATATATGTATGTATGTTACACACACACACACACACACACACACACATATACATTTATGTATGTATATAAATATATGTATAAATACACACACACATACACACACACATATATGTATGTATGTATATATGTATACATACATATATATTTGATGATTATGTAGAGTCACCTGAATATTTTGTTGATTAGTAATATTCATACATATGTATGAATATATATACATACACACACACACATATACATACATACATACATATATACATGCACACATACATACATATATATATTTGATGATTCTGTACAGCTAGATATTTTGTTGATTAGTAATATGCTAAATTATAAACTATTATTGCAAATTACTGTTTTATTGATGTGTTGATAAAGTGGGTAAATTCAATACTAAAAGGTGACCTATAGAACCTTCCCTTACCCTTACCCTATTTTATAGCGATAGGCCAGTTCACAGTAGCACACAGAATAATATTCAGTTGTACATCCAATCTGTGGAACTCAATCAATCAATACTCTGGCCAGTAAAAAAAAGGACTCCAATCTCGCGACAATGCTCTGTATGTCTTTGAAACTATTGATCCAACAACTAATAAGAGATCATGCAGCAAAATATGGAACTTCACTCCCTTGCCAAAACTATGACTGACTAAACTAGGGAAATGTAGGTTAAGTTTAGGAATAGGGAGTAGCATCACATAACTTTCATCATTCATGAAATATCCTCCAAGAGGAAAACTCCATTCTCTGCCAAGGACTATTTCATAAGCTACTGGTAAATAAACTACAATGATTATGAATACTATGTGGATTTGCAAGTGTTGGGCCTCGAAATTGTCTTTTATAATGATGCTATTTACATTAATTTCTTGGCCTATTTACCGAAATTTAATACATTTATCTTTAATTTGTCTATCTTTTACTATGTTTTCATCAATTATAACTTATAAATGTAAAGGAAGCTTAATTCATCATTTTTTGATGTGTTATTGCATTTAGTGCACACTTTGGCACTCCATTTAGCCCCTTCTTTCGGTCCTAAGTTCCGCACTAGGTTTAATGACATGTTTCTTATTAGGTTCTTGGTTTGTTTTATCCTCGCCCTCTAGTTCTTTCCTGTCTCGTGAATACCTACACATGCAAAAACCATGAATGATGATGAGCTTTGAGCATTGGTTTAAAATTAAATAAGAAAGAAAATAAAAAATATTAAAAAAATGGAAATTAAATCAAGAAAATAAAAAATATTAAAAAGATGGGAATCAATAAAAAAAATAAAAATGGGAATTAAATATTAAAACAAATCCACTCATATTAACCAAACCATAAAGTGGATTGTAATAACTTATTAATTATTCAAAACTATATGTCACGTGCCCAATTTTCTTTAATCCATTTTAAAGTGAGTTCATATATGTATTATTTCTCATATATCATTTATTTATATAACCACTTTTCTTAAGACTTTATGTTTAATATATTACCATTTCATGTTTTGGCAATTAACGGATTGTATATTTTGTGTAGGCACGTGAATATGGAGAATTATTTTACGCATAGTGAAGAGGAGTTCGTATGCCGTGAAGAAGAGGGCACCAAGAAAAGAGATGGAACCTAGCTCCCAGTGAATAAAATCTAGTTATAATAAAACCAAGCACTCAACAAATTAAACTTAGCAAACAAACCAGCGTTAATTTATCCAAGAATCAAGATTTCAGTTGCAGGTCATTCAGGTATCTGTTTAGCTCTCCGTTAATGCAATTCATTAATGAAATGGAAAGAGGGCTATGTTAGCAACGTATCCTCGATGATTCATAATCCTGCACTCTATAATATTCACGATCCTGCTCTCCCATCCTGAAACCACACTCTCCGCCCATGTCAAAGATAACCCATACGCCACCTCACGCGCAAATGGAGAATTGATGCGCGACAAAGAGGGAAGAACGTTGTGCATTGGCATATGGCTGTTTGATTGTAATAATAGTTGATTGTTTTAGGAGAGGTCGACCACTGAAAGAGTCGACCTGCTCACCCTTGTAAAAATGATATATATCGGCCTCCATGCGAGAGCTAAGTAGCTAGTCGTCGACGTATAAACTCTGTGAAAAAATCTATTCAGATTTAATAAAAACTCTATTTCAGCTGCGTATGTATGTTTCTGTCTTCTGTGAAGTGATTCATTGACTTAGACGTAGCCTATGATTGTTGAGAAGGTCCCCTCAACAACTAGAGGTTCTATTTGTGTATATTTAGTATTTTCCTTTCGTTTTGCGGATAAGTAATTTTGTTTTTATGTCTATGTATTTAGTTTTCCTGTAGATAATGTTTGGTTGTTGATAAACTGTAATTTTTCTGTGTTTTTCTGTGATTTATGCATTCAGCCTTCTATTCATATTGTTTGCTCAGACTTCATTCCAGTCTGTCTTTCAGCCTTTAATTCAAATTTATACAGAATTTTTCCAGAATTTGTAGTCATTTCCAGAATTGTTAATGTGTTTAATATTTCCAGCACTCTATATCCAGTTTGGTATCCAATAGAGATTAATTATTTCAAGTTGATTGATGATAAAATCTATTTGTAGTCAGCATATATTTCACTGTTTAAATAAGAAGTAGTTGTTCATTTAAAAACTGATTATTCACTCTGTCTCTTTCGCTTCAGGCGTTTGTATGCATAAATCCCGTATAAAAACTTGATAAAAGCCTGTGCATACATGTTGTGTTCTCATATTACAATTTGCATACATCTAACGTTTTGTACCTTAATCTTAATGCATCAATTACGTGCGAAAGGTTTATGCACATAATGCTTGACGTTATGGTGCATACATTTGTTTAAAAAAAACACATACATGTCAAAGTGCATACATATAATCATAAATTCAAAAAGGAAGAGATTTGAATTTCACGTTTGAGTTTTTTATTATTAGAAAGCTATTTTAAGATTTAGTCTGTAATTTGTAGTTTTTAATAGATTGAATATTAAATTATTTGTTTTACATGATTATAAAGTAAGACTAACTTTATGTATTAAATTATAAGTTAATTATAATTTAGACTATATGTTATAGAATTTAGAATTTAGTTTAAAGTAGTAAAGTGGAATTTAGCTTGTAATTTGGACATTTCTTTAGTTGATAAATTTTAATTGTTTAGAGTGTTCTTATTTAGTTTGCAATTGTAATTAAATATATAATATTTAATTTGTAATATAGTTTTAGATATAGTTTTTAATTGGTAATTCAAGTTGTAATCTAATTTGTATTTTTCATATAATTTGTAGTGTGGGATTTGTTTTAAAATGCTTCGTGAATGATAGTTTTGAGTCTTCAAAGAAAGTTAACAAATTCGGATTTTAGTTTCATTTCTTCAAGCTATTGTGTTTCGATGGGTAGAGTAGACTAGGAACTAGTTCAAATCCAAGTTTAATAAATTCATTTGTAGTAGATGCATTAGTTTTCAATATTTTTAAATTTCATCTTGAAAGTTCTCATAGCTTAGTTTAATATAAGTTTACTGTTTAAATTCATAGATTAGTTGCTGATTAGATTAGATTTGTTAAACTAGTTTGCTTACATTAGTTTATGACTCCTCACAAGTATTTGTTTACACTTGGTCTTTAGATTAGCGTTTCAATTTGCTTTATACGATTGCATAGAGTTCAATAACTAGACTAGGATAGCTGGCTAGTTTGCTCTTTTGAAAATATAGAGTAGTTTCGCTCAAAGAATAGATAGATTAATTGCTCTTTTCACTTGTAGCATAATTTCCTGTTCTACAGTAATTAATTTCATATTTGCTTTTGTAATTAATTTGCTTTCGTAGTTAATCGCGTGGTTAAGTAGATTCTCATCCATGCATAAGCATATAGTTCATGCATTCATGAAATAGCTTAGTTGATTTGTTGCCTATTTTGAATAGTTAAATTTACTTTCATTAGATTAGATTTCTTTCGGACCAAGTGACCGCTTTTCTAGATTAGTTGTTTTTGTTTTATTCCATAAAACAAAATAGCATAACAGTAGATTAGATTTAAATTCCAGTTGTTTAATAGTTTCCCTGCTTTCATAAGAATAGATTGGATTCCTACATTTAATTCATGATAGTAATGCATGTAGTTTAACATCATGTAGTTGCATGATTAGTGCATTTGCATATCTAGTTAGCTTAGGTTAGTTCAAGCCTACAATCTTGCACATATAGTGTTTGCATCTCACAAGCTCCCTTCCCGGGTTGACAATTAAGTGCTGAATTAGATAGTGCATATTTTATCCAACATTTTGGCACCATTCCCAGGGAGGTGCTAAAGGGATTCGAGTCTAGGTAGATAGGGGTAGGTAGGTTGTCTTTACATTACACAACAAGGGGGGGGGTGTGGGAGAATAGTAAGACGAGAGGTAAGAACCTGTGCATCCACTATAGAGGGGTGCCCCAAAGCCTTGTTGTTCCTTTTTTGCACAAGTGTGTTTACTTTCCACAAGTTAATTTTATATAGGTGTTTTAGTGTGTTGTGTTTAAATCATAAGTTTGTTATAATAGTAGATAGTTTCTCAAAAACACATAATTTTTTTTTGGTACTGTAAGAACCCCATGGACTAATACTTGTGTGAAGTAGGACCTACCAACCAACAAAATGGACCCAAAGGTGCTCATTAGTATGAGATAACACTCTCGAATCCTAGCAAAAGTTGGAGTCTCGACCTCTACCGAAGAGCAGATTCTGACAGAAGTTGAAATCTTATCAACTACTCCTAAAATGATAGACGAACCAAAATCCCAAAAACTACAAAATAACCTTCTTTGCAAGAATACAGAAAAAGCTGACATATTGGGGGTTACATCCGAAGGAGAGAAGCCAGAAATCGAAGAATTATCGACATACATGACAACAGATCCATCATATGCTCAAACAACTGCTCAATTAGAAGAAGAGGATCTGTATGACACAACGAAGGAAGGTGAGTACCAAGACTACATCGAAAGATGGTTTCAGGAGGTAACTTGACCGCAATACCATTCCTTCATTCGAGACCTATTGATGCAAAGAAAAGCAAGTTGTTTGAACTTCCACATTCATGTAATCACTGCAACAATCTTTTCATATGTGGATAAAGGTACACTTACCATTTTGCTTCGCACTTTGTTTCATTGGAAAAGCTCCTATACTTGAATAAACATGTTTTCTTTCTTCTTAGGGTAAGGAAATATGTATATAAATAAAATGTTGCATTCTTAGTTTAGGGAATAATGCAACTTTGTTTTTTTGTTTTCTTTTTCAAATAAAAGAACTAAGAAAAAGATCATGTTAATGACTAAACCAAAACAATTTTACAACATTATTCATTTTCATACATATCTCTAATTATACCAGTTATTCGAGACCAACTTTAAAACTCATAGGGATTTTTTCATAAATTAAGGTCTATCTAAAACCTAGAGGTCACTCGTACATCCTAGCTTCATTATCATGGCATGTTATTTAAGCCTCTTTACTACAGGGTGGCATAAAGGTGAATGAAATTCCTAGTTTGAGGGGAACACTACTATAACTCTATATGAAAGAGATGAATTTTGGGACTATAGACACCTTTCACTCATTGTCTTATGGCTCCATCCACTAAATCCATCAATCATGTGTATGTTTGATTCAGGAGATTCCTCTTGCAGCCTTTATTTTGGTTCCATGATAATAAAAAAGAGAAGACTAGCTGTCCTCCAACCCATATACCATCCCACCCTAAAGCATGGTTTTCAGAGTTGCTCCCCCACCACTCCTTCATAGGCAAATTTATTTGCCGAATATCTATAGGGAGTGGAAACATTGTGACATGAGCCTCTGATAGAAAATGGGTTTAAGAGGTTATCCCACCGAGGTACTGAACAGACTCGCTAGAAGCGGGTACCGACCTATGGTATGACTAGGTAAACCCGACAGGGTACTGAAAAGGCCCGACTGAAAGAGGGGAATCTACCTGGGGAGGACAACTTGTTAAAAAAGAGAGAGAAAAAATATGAAAATGACTCTGTGATAATAAAGGTTGTTGTGGGTCTACTGGAGGAAGGTATGCATGGTTGATCTAAAGAAAATTAACTCCATCAATCTTCCATTTGAGAGTGTTTGTAAGTTGCACTTAAGACCCTGTTGTCTAAATTCATACTATACCTAGGATGTAACTATCCTATTAATCAAACTAAAAAGGGAAAGCTACAACCAAAGCCTTGATGTTGATAGCTTTGTCTCTAGAAGGACTTTGACACACTCACACAAATCAAATGATTACAAAAAAATCTCTTTGCTCACAAAACACATTCAACTTTGCCTCAATACCAGACTTCAATCCAACAACATAAGGATGCTCTCCTTGGTCTCCTCTCACAAAGTCCATGAAGCCTTCTTTTATAGGCCAAAGGAGGCTCATATGAGATGAGATATTTTGGGAAGAGGATAGGGGATGATCCTAATGGGCTCGAAGGTCAAATGATAGCTCTTCCTAGTAGATAGGAACATCCTCCACGAGAGATTTCACTTGGAAGCTTCTCAAAACTTCTCTTTTTTCCTTTTAAATCCTGCTGACACTTCTTGCAGTGAGGGTATGTGTGCAAGTCCGCTTTGCATACAAGTTAGAGGCTCTAGTGGTGCCTAATGTCAATGGATAAGGTGTGCCAACCCTCTCTAGTGCTTTTTCATAGGAGGAAAGGTGTGCCAACTAGTCTAAAGGTGAGAACAAATGTCCAAAAGAATCCTTGGCCAAGTGTTTCGATGGATTTTAGGCATCAATGTACATTTTAGGTGCAATAGAATCCCCCCCAAAGTATGAAGCTAGAAGGATGTGATGGGTAAAATAATTTTCTAGAAATCAGTATGGTATCAAAGGCAAAGAGATATGATCTTACACTTGATATACGACCAGTAACTAACTTATATGACTCAGTCACGGCTGCAGACCGATACATTGCATATCCATCAGGATGACTCTGTTATGGCTACCAAGAATACACCATATATCCATGAATAATAATGTTGAAAACAACACATGGCTACAAAATATACAAAGTAGATCCATGTTATCCAAACTCAATATGGGACACAACCACCAAACATACAACATGGATCCGTGTCATAACTTCAAATAATCCTCTGTCGCAACCTGAGAATAGATACATATTTAGATGAATACTTAATCACCTAGGGTCTTCATTCCAATCCCCAAACAATACGATTCTAAACATGTGAATAGATGTTTTGAGGTTGAACATCGTATAAACCACTTGATTACCAGTCATTGATGTATATTGTTAACAAGTTTGAGGGAAATCACCATTCATTAGAGGAAATTTCAACTCAAAATGGGTCGTTTAACTCTAATTCAAATTCCATGTCATCATGTGTTATCAAATGAAATTGATTTAAATTTGAAATATCGTATAAGTCTTAAACACTTTTTCAATATAAATTTGGGGATATGTATCATAAAAAAAACTACTTTTTTGTTTGTATTTTCGACATATCTCCCCGTGTTTTTACTCAAATTTCGATCAGGAGAGCTCACTGGATGCAGAACTAAATTCCACATCCAGTGAGTACTCACTTGGTATACTTTTGATGGACCCCACTACCCCAAAAACAAGAAATACCTGAAAAAGCGTGATGATACATGAAAAAAAATGATGATGTCATCATCACGTTTTTTCAAGTATTTCTTGTTTTTGGGGTAGTGGGGTCTGTAAAAAGTATGCCGAGTGCATACTTGCTGGATGTACAATTTAATTCCGTATCCAATGAGCTCTCCCGATCAAAATTTGAGGAAAAACACGGGGAGATATGTCGAAAATACAAACAAAAAAGTAGTTTTTTTCTTTTCTTCCTCCAAAATTAATAAATATTATTTTATTATTTTAGCTATTATTTTATTAATTGTTTTTAGGAGGCCTATTTTGAGTTGAAATTTCCTCTAATGAATGTCAATGATTTCAAAGGTATCTCTATACATTCCCTCAATTGTGAAAAAATGTTTTGGAGTCGAACACTTGATAAAATCTTTTAATCAGAGGTCATTGATGAAAACCTGCTGTCAAAAGTGAGGTAACCTGCCATTGAGGTACGCAGGCTTCAATGTAGTCGAATTGGTTTCTAAATCTAATTCCTGGATAATGTGATGAATTTGACAAGAATAGACTTGTTGAAGGAGGGCCATGATGTTTCCCCCATCATCGACACGAAACATGGAACACAAGTTGATTTTGAAGTGATGGAACAATCATGAGATTGACTAAGAGACGAACAACTTTGTAGGAGGGTAAATTTACTGAAGAAGTAGATTTTAGAAAATACATCCTTTGAACAAGTGATGGCACGAAAAATGACTTGGAAGCATTGACTTGATGAGACGGGAAAAACACCATTCACTTTTGTCTATGGCCAAGAAGCGGTAATGTCGATGGAGTACATTGTTCCCATCATGTGCATAAAAATAATGATAGGAATCAACAATAAAGGAGTGGCTGAAGAACGATTGACACAATTGTTACAGCTTGAGGAGGATCAGTTCATCATAGATTTCCATAAGAAAGTGGAAAAGGATCGACAGAAGGCATGGAACGAATGCCATGTGAAGGAGAAGTACTTCCAACGTGGAGATATGGTTCTCCTATACGACAACAAGTTCATGAAGTACCCATGTAAGCTACAAATGGATTGGTTAGGACCTTATGTGATTCATTTCATGACCGACAGAGGTGCGGTGTAATTGCAACATTTAGATGGAGCATTATTGCCAATGTTGTAAATGGAAGTTGGATAAATCCCTATTGGGATAGCCAGGTGCGACACCATGACTGATAAGCTGCACAGTAAACAAAAAAAAATGGAAAAGAGATCACAAGGAGTAGAAAATCACAGAGATATGGTTCTCTTATATGACAACAAGTTCATGAAGCACCCATGTAAGCTACAAATGGATTGGTTAGGAACTTATGTGATTCATTTCATCACCGATGGAGGTGCAGTGCAATTGCAACATTTAGATAGAGATTATGTCCAAAGTTAGTAAATGGAAGCTAGATAAAACCCTATTGGGATAGCCAGGTGTGGCACCATGACTAATAAGCTGCGCAGTAAACAAAAAAAAGGAAAATAGATCGCAAGGAGTAGGAAATCGCAACAAAAATGGGTCAAACAAAAATAAAAACAACACAAATCTCAACAAGTATGGAGCTCGATGATACCAGACAAGGTGCACTATGGTCACATCGGATAATAAATGCAACAGTTGAACCCAATGAGTGACGACACAAGTGGAAAAGATGCACAATTATGGAGAAATCAAACCGTTGTATTTGCATAATCGACGACAGATTTGGTCAATATTCAAAGGATTTGGATATGATGATTGAAATCAATCGCACGGGCTCAACGGATTCTATAAGAATTGAGAAGGGGGGATTGGATTGAACCATTGTGAATATTATGAGAATGAATTTGAGCAAAGGAAATTTTAGGAGAGTAACGAAGAGAGAAACATAGATAGATAGGTAGCTATGGATCAAATCATTTCGAGCGGTAGCACACAGGGATCACCAGTGCAGGGTGTGACGATAGTAGAGGAGAGGATAGAAATTTAGGATGTGTTATCAAGACCACCCAGAAAGAAGACGGGTGCAAATTGGCCAAATTCTCCACAACGAAGAACCAAATCAACCCATAGTTTAACCAGGGAAGCAGAGGCAAGAGCCGACCCATCGATGACAGGAGGGGAGGACTCCACATTGAGGAAAATACGAACAATTTATGATATCCTGGGCTACGTACCGCCGTGGAATCCAGATGTAACACCGATTTTTATCACCAAAAATCAGAGATTCAACATCAATATGATGACAACACCGAAGGGGGTGCATGTTACAATGAACATCATTCCGCATATGCAGAAGCTGCACTATAGTGATCACAACATTATGGCGTATCCAGAATGTGCCACAAAGACTTATGAACATTGTGCACATGAGGACAGATGTCCTATCACCAAAGAACTGACACAATGGGAATTGGGGTTCCAGCAGTCGGCTCTGCTGGCCATTACCCACATGCCGCATTTTGGGCATTTGACAACATTTAACGCATGCATGAAGAAGTTTTTGTCATGCTTTCATGGAGGATATTTATGGTTGGATACAAAAGTACCCATCATAGTCAACCTGATCTCATAGATCACCAACTTTCTCAAGGAAGGCGTCAATCCATCCCAGTACTTCCGGGGCAAGGACAACGACAAACAGTTGGCTACAAGGTTAAATAAGAAATACGATGTAGTTCACGACAAGAGAACATACATGGTTACAACTATTAATGACAAGGGAAATTGAGTCACAACAAAGTTGTTGGATGTAAAAATTGTGTGCAAGAACATATAGAACCAGTGCACTTCAGGAGTTATTGCATGCACGAAGAAATGCACAATAGGAGTTCAGATGAATTGGGGGCTCTGTTTTTGTTAAACCAACTGATAGAAGATGTCATATTGGTGCATTAGGGAAGAAGATAATTCACTTATTCATGACTACTGATATTCATCGCACTAGTGGGTTGGATGGAACCCAAGTGTTATCAAGGGATGGATGTCGAAGTAGTTAAAACAAGTAGAGAAGCACGATATCAAAATATATGGGCTCTTGAAGATAATGCATGAAAAATAGATTGCAGTGTCCAATTTTATTCATATTTGGATGGAATCTAGGAAGTGGCATGGAAGGTCCCATGCCTCATAGATGCGGTCGTGATCAAGTATAGAAAGCTGATGCGATTCACAATCGGTCCACATGTGATCCACATCGAGGAAATGAATGACACAGAGAACTAGCGGTTAGCGATGCAATACAAGTTGAAAAAGGAAGGTTGGATGACATTATTGATGAATGGACGCCAGAATGGAAGGTTTCAGTCACCAATGATGAGTTGTCAGACACAAAAGTGATATTACCACCAGACATTCCAGTGGACTAGGAGTAAGCGAAGGACTCTGATGAGGAGTCATAGGAAGAATCATCCACGACTCCAACAGATTTAGAGATGGAGAGGAAACAAGAAGAGGGAGGACAAAGTGTAGATTTGAACAAGGAGAAGGGAGCAATACAATGAAAATCTCAGATGATTAGGTAAGTAGGACACTGGCCACAATTACTACAACGACCAGCAAGATCCAAGATCAGGTAAAACAACATGCTACAAAGTATTTTCAATAGGTAAAGGGGTTGTTGCAATCCCTGACAAATGCAGTATTAGGGACAAGGGTACCACAAACAAATTTGTTACAAAGGAAAACTGAGATAAGTATCGATAAGAAAGTGCGGATGATCGATATTTTGTCACAAGTACTAATGACAGGGGACAAAGATGTCGATTCAACCCTGCATAAATTTGAATTAATTGGCCTTTACATCAATGAGCTTTTGATGCATGTGGTGGATAGACTCTAGAATAAAGTGAGCCACGGAATTCATGATCGTGAGGCGATAGTGCATGACCAATTGGTCAAGTCTCGACAACAAGTAACAATGACAAAAGAATAGATTCAACAAATGAAGAAGGAGAAAGAGGCAGTGGTGAATGAAAAGGCCAAGGAATTTGATGACAGGAAGAGGTTGGATAAAGAAAGAGTCGGTTACATGTGCAAATATCCGAAACATTACTCTAGAAATGTTCACAGAGGAAAAACTATTGTGACTAGGACAAATAGTTGTCGATTTGAAGAAAGAGAACGAGGAATTACAAGCACAAGCAGTGCCAAGTACACTGCTAGAGAAACTAATAGAGCGAATGAGTGTAATAGAAGAAGTGGCATCATAGCTATAAGATATGGAAAAGTTTAGCAATCAAAGACAAAGGAAACGACACAACTTTGGATGAGTATCATCCAGGACAACCAACTCCAACAGTTGAGTACACAACTTAGAGAGGCAGAAGTGTTACGGAGAGAAATTCCTATGGCTTGGGGTACCACAACAGACAGCTATGACTCTAGAAATCAATCTTTCCCAATATGCAATAGAAATAATATGTCTAACACTAAAGGATCAGACCTCGTACCTTATTCCGGACGGTTGAAGTAGATCCCCGTTGAGCTTTCCAATCTTCAGCTTGAATTGATATAATACTTC
>LPNX010157358.1:484820-543469 GCA_001517045.1 Pseudotsuga menziesii
CAATATCAAGGCATATGGAAGGCCAGGAGTCAAATGAGTCGGATCCATGTCAAGGAAAACTCCAAAAGGATTTGGACTTATGCACACATCCCGATGTACGCGGATATAGGGGTCAAAATTGGGTATGTACGCGGTTATCGGGGAAAAAGCCGCGTATATCATCTTTTATATATTTTTTTAGGGATGATCAAGGAAACATCAAAGGATAAAATATGGTCCATGGGGTCTAAAGAGTCTGCAGCAGGACAGGGGAAGGCCATACAAAGTGTGATTCACCTAGAGTGGTGAAATCCGCTATAACAGATGCCCCCTAATGTGTGAGGTCAGAGGGGTCATACGATGGCCGAAATACATTATAAGTCCATCCCAGAAGTGGAGTGATGAAGGATCCCAAATGGAAGACCAGCCACCCAATCAGCATAGTACAATGATACAACTCTGCATACAACTGCAAGTACATATAGCAGTCCCGGATACATAAGAGTACAATGGCCATGAATAGGTATAATACATTATATCACATATGTGGTCATCACCACGTACAATATACATAGATCAGAATCTCCATGATGAAGATATACAAAGGAACATGATCTCCAAAATGGCTGAAGATATACAATAGATCAAGATCTTCATAATGGCTGGAAATGTCTGACATACACTGGAATCACGAGAGCTGGAATCTCATGAACACTGGCACGATCAAGGAGGTAGCATATAAGAGATGCCACCAGTCTGGAAGGTCTTCTACACAAACCGCTACGAGTACATGTCCTACTATGTGAATAGAGGTGTCGAGGTTGAACATAGTAGTCCATCATCTGATTACCGGTTATTGATGTATACCGTTAACAGACGTGAGATTACCCACTGATAATGATAATGGGAATCAAGGTACTAGAGTGCAAACTAACAAGTGTGAATAGATGTGTTGAGGTTGAACACTTGAGAGAATCCATCGATCAAGGGACATTGATGTATTCCCAAGAAACTGTCGATGGCGAGAGAACTTGCCACTGATGACTGCAAGTCTCAAGGCACTCAAAAGGACTCTAGATTCCAATCCCAGAATAAATGATCTGAAGTCGATGGGATGAAATCCATTGGAAGGAGGGCATTAAGGCATCCCCCATCATCCAACATGAGGTACTCAGCAAAGCTGTCTAATGTGGAAGGACTCGATCATAAAGTGCACGAACCAGTAACTGTACCGGGAATGGCCGACATGCAAAGTCAAGATAACTAAGGAATGGCCGACACAGGTTTCAACTTCCTTCGAACAAGAGAATAACGATGTATGGTGACTGAATGAAGGCAGGATAGACTCGATATACAAACTGGGACATCTCTGTGACACAGGAGGCATCAACAGAGGCTCCATAGGGACTGGAAGCTTAACCAGTCGGTGGAGATAAACTTAGATAACAAGTACAGCTCCTAAGTCAAACTATAACCCAACCAATGGATGTAATATACAGTGTTCTGTTCGAAGGCGACACGACTCGACAGCTGCCAAAAGATAACATCGTTCCTTTTCCGGCTTTTTGGTTTTTTGATTTTTTTAGACTTTTTCAGTTATTTGAAAAGCTTGAAAAAAGAATAAACTAGCTTTATAGTTACAAACTAGGAGGAGACGAGTGTCATCAGGACAAACAAACTAGTTCCAAGCAGTGGAACATACCTATGCTCAATGCAAGGATACATGTGTAGGATATTGACACTCGGGGGAAAATCCCCTCCCGGTAAAAAAGGGAATCAAGTTGCGAAGGATATAAAAATGGCTCTACATGGCTAGACATGAGACAAGCTCGGGCTATATGGTTGAAACAAAATGTCAGGGGAGCCGGCATAAAGCTCAATAAGGCAGGAAAAGCTCATGATAATGCATTCACAACTTGACATAAGGGGAGTCCGAAGGGAAAAAGGCCAGCATAAGATCAAGAGGAGTATGAGGCTCTTGCTAAATGTCATGGCAATACTATACAACGGACTCCCACACCCTAAAGGAGAAAACGTCAGCATGGGCACCAAAATACAAATAATACGCTAACTAGGGTACCCATGTAAGGTGAAGCTCTACCATTCACATCATGCCACTTCTAAAGCAGCAAGAAGGTTCCGTGACATAATAGAGTGGGTTCGTACCTAAGGTCATGGTGACATGGTAATAAGGTCATGCAAAATGCAAACGGTGGTGAACCTAACCTATATGCCAGTATAGACGTTATACCTGAGATCGGTACGAACGGGTCAATCCAACGGCTAAAACGGCACTGAAAATGGTCTTCTACATCACAAATTATGTCAGAAACAGTCCAAAATGGTTAGAAACTATCAAAACTATAGGAAAGGGGGTAAAATTTTTCTATAAATAGTAAAAAATATAAATCATTTGAAACTTTTACCCATTGGAGCTCTGATATTCAACTGCAAATTCCAGGAGATCCAACCGGCAGAATTCACAACCGTCTCTTCTAGGTAGTTACTCATGCTCTTCTCATGTTTTTCAATATAATTTTTGTTGATTTTCATGGTAAAATGAAGTAGTTTAGGCCAATTCTACATGAGCGCTGTGGCCCACGCGGGTATCGAAGCTTTTTCCGCGTATAGGGATGGATATACGCGGAAAAGGGGCTAGAAATCGTGTACATACGCGGATGTTTGCAAAACAGTCACGTATGATGCCGCGCAAATGGATTTACAAGAATCTAATGGACAATTGGGTAATTTCTCATGCAGGATGGTGCTAGAATGGAGAGAGCGCGAGCATGGTGAGGTAGAGGAAGCTGTAAGGGCTGACGTGATGGCTGAACAAGCTCTTAGAAGATGTGGACTCTACAAGTTTTGGTGCCTTGGTGGCTTGAGGGCCAAACCAAGACTGCTAGAGATGCTGGTAAACTATTGGGATCCAGACTCAGAGTCCTTCAGGATAGATGGGATGTCTCTCACTATAGAGGTGGAAGACATATACTTCATCACAGGTCTATCTAGACGAGGGGAGGTAGTGAACCTTCGTTCCCAAGATGGGCCAGGCGATGGGCTTACTATCGATGAGTACGTAGCTGTGTATTGCTACCCGGTTACTAAGAAGGTGGGAAGTCAAGTCCCCACCAATGCTATACAGGTGCTGGTCCTAAAGGCCATACTACTGACGCTGGGCAGGATAGCAGGCTTAGCCTCACTCCATCAGGCCTCGCGGCCACTGATATCTATGCGTGGAGTGTATGAGACCGACCATATATGACTGGAGTACTACACTACTGAGCAACATGAAACACCAGCTTAGTGAGTGTAAGGCAGGTAGGATACGGAACTTCAGGTTCAACAGCATATTGAGCACATTTTTCTTCAAGCGTGTTCCAGGATTGAGCCCTAGAGTGAACGTTCCTCTCCACGGGGTTCGAGATTCGGCCCAACGGCGTTTGGCAGATGCTATGTGCAGACTGGGGGGTGATAGGGTGGCCAACCCATATCCAGCTGACTTCTTTCCATGGTGGCGACGACAGATTGTTGCCATAGATGACTACCCCTATGGAGGGATAGATTTTCGGGGGGATCTGGACATGCCATTGCCACCAGGATCGGCAAACGGAGAGATAGGTACTGAATCTTGACTCTCACTCTTTTTAAATTTTTTTTAAGTTATTTAATTAATTTTTTTTTGTATTTTCTTGATTATGTGAAATCAAAAAGACATGTTTTTGGATTTTTTTGAAAATATAAGAGATGCAAAAAGCAAAAGAATGATTCTACCACCCCCAGACTCTGCAAGCACACATAGACAGCATCCAAGCAAAGCACTAAGGTAAAATAACTCTAATGCACTAATCTCAAACAAAAAATCGAAAATTCCATGACAAGAACTTACCTAAAAAAAAAAAAAATTAGGCTAAAAAAAACGTTTCCAGTCAGAAGCAGAGGTCAAAACAGACTCAGGCAGTGCCAAAGGAGACTCAGCAACTAACAAAATTCACCCAGCAACCCATTAAATTCCACAAAAAAGGAAAAAACCAGGGTATACGCGATTGTTCGCAATAAACCCGCGTGTATACGCGGAAATCCCAGAGGAAACCGTGTGTATACGCGACTATAAATCAAAAACCCGCGTACAGGAAGAAAAGGTGCATAAAAACAAGGCAAACAGACAGGCTGAGATAGACTTTACTCCAATCAGACTCTACCAGGAATACATGCCCCCAGACCCGACACAGAAACAAGAGAGAAAGAGCAATTCAAATACATTAAATGCCAAGAAAATCACCCCCAAAGGACAACTACTAGGAACTCCCCAGCAGAGTCGCCAATTCTGTTATGGAGAGAAATTCCTATGGCTTGGGGTACCACAACAGATAGCTATGACTCCAGAAATCAATCTTTCCCAATATACAATAAAAATAAAATGTCTAACACTAAAGGATCAGACCTCGTACCTTATTCCGGACGGTTGAAGTAGATCCCCGTTGAGATTTCCAATCTTCAGTTGAATTGATATAATACTTCCTCAAGAACAAGTAAACAATACAAGCATACTATATATCATGGTGTTAGATCTATTCTAGCATATATAATCAATAATGTAAAAGCATTTGACATATTCCAATGGATACAATATTCAATCAAATACACATCATTGGACAAGGAAAGATAGTTCTTATTAATATAAATCAGAGATTACAAGATAGAAACAACCTCTGACGGCACGTCTACGAATCGGAGAAACTGAATCCCCCACTTGGGCCTCCACCACTTCAATCCTCCATCTCTCGATAGCAAGCTCACTAGCAAAAGGCAAGCTTGGGAAGAACACAAAAGTGCTCCAAAGGGACAAAGGGATGCAGATTCAAGTATAGTTCTGGCAACAATGGACTATAGTTTCGTTGCTTTCAATCTCTCTATATGCCTTCAATGTACCAAGGGGTTCCTTATATAGCTTCACAAGGGATAATGAAGGGTCGAATCCAAGCGATCTCAAGGCATATGGAAGGACAGGAGTCAAATGAGTTGGATCCATGTCAAGGAAAACTCCAAAAGGATTTGAACTTATGCACACATCCCGATGTACGCGGATATAGGGTTCAAACTCGTGTATGTACGCGGTTATCGGGGAAAAATCCGCGTATATCATCTTTTATATATTTTTTTAGGGATGATCAAGGAAACATCAAAGGATAAAATATGGTCCATGGGGTCTAAAGAGTCTGCAACAGGACAGGGGAAGGCCATACAAAGTGTGATTCACCTAGAGTGGTGAAATCCGCTATAATAGGAAGTGCAACTGAAAACAACGAGGGGATCGCTCAAGACAATACCCCCAATTATGTAGGTGACCAAGGAAGCCAGGCTGAAAGAAGTACAACAATGCATCAAAAAGGAATGAGAGTGACACCAACGAAGGACGGCTAAGTTAGATTAATTCCAAGAGACTACAGAGAAGCTAGTGCTCAAAGCTACGGAGGGACTTACAAACATCAAGGATGCGCGAGCCAAAGTGGTGCAGCTATATGATGAGCACCCTAGTAAGTAAGATACGGAGGAGTGGACAACACTTGGTGCAAATATAAAGGAAGCAGTTGAACAAGTTCAAACGAAGCATCATAATTTCAAGTCCAAGTTGACTGCACTATCTATGTCCAGCTGAGGTGGCTTGAGGACGAGCCACAAGTTTGTGATGGGGATCTATTGGAAAGAGGATCAGATGTGCAAGGTGAAACAAAGAATACATTGATGAGAAGAAGACTCAATTGTGCCGAAGAAGACACTGACAAGTGTGGCCGATTTGGTCACATTAGTTAGAAGTTTTGGTCCAAAGTAGTTAGAGATTTGGCCTAGGTGTACCATTTTGTAATGGCTTAATCCTATAAATTGAATTAGGAGTAGAGTCATTAAGGCATTGGGTGAATGGAATTTGTTGGTATGTGATCGATTGATCTGTGGATCACTGTTTCTGTGGTCTGAGGCTATTCAATCTAGGGATCTATGATGGTTTTTTAAACTAATATTACAAGAATGTTGATGATGGAATTCCTGTTTATTTCTTTGTAATCTGTAATGGTGATATCTATGTGTTCTTATGTCTAAATGATGCGAAGTATTGTTGTATCTATTGGGTTCATATATGTTGATGTATTTTTTATCATTGTTATGTTGCTGTGATGATTGAACTTACTACGAATATTGATAAGTAGATCTCATGAATGATGTTTGTAAACCTCTAGATGTCTGAGTAATACTGCGATAGAATAAGACAGTGCACAAGTACTCTTCCTTCTGCAGAAACGTGTTTCCTTCAACCCTCCCCCAGACATCTCAGGTGATACTGCATATGCTTCACAGATGTTGTTGGATAGGGTAAAACCTATCCGAGCTGGTGTTTAAGGAGATTGCGTCGAATATTGTCAAAAAATATGTGGAGTGAACACCTATCGACATACTTGTGTGTTACCAATATGTAGATGTCAGAAAAATTTCTAGTAAAGAGGTTTCTTTAGTGATTGTTACTGATCATTCTAAGAACACTTTAAACTTAGCAATTTCTATCAAGAATAAAGTAGATGAAATGAGATTGAACTTAGAAAACATCCCAAACTTTAAACTTAGCAGTTTATACCAAGAATAAAGGAGATTAAATGAGATTGAACTTAGAAAACATCCTAGTACCAGATATGATCCACTTACACACGAAGACTAGTCGGGATGTAATTTATTGTAATTTGTTGAAATCCACTATGAAAGTGTCTAAATTGCAATATACAAAGGACAAGATTAAAAATCAACCAATGAAAGAAATACTGAAAAATAAGGCATACCAACAGCATATTCAGAAGCTTCCATTAGAGGAATTTTGAGGTCTAAAATGGGCCTCCTAAGGAAAATAATAAAATGATAGTTAAAATAATATTTATTAATTTTGGAGGAAGAAAGAAAAAAACTACTTTTTGTGTTCGTATTCTCGACATATCTCCCTATGTGTTTACTCAAATTTCAACTGGGAGAGATCGTTGGATGTGGAATTTGATTCTACATCCAACGAGTAATGACATTGCATACTTTTGACAGACTCCGCTACCCCAAAAACAAGAAATACTTGAAAAAACGTGATGATGATGTCTTCATCACATTTTTTCAGGTATTTCTTATTTTTGGGGTAGAGGGGTCCATCAAAAGTATGCATTATGAGTACTCGTTGGATGCATAATCAAATTCCGCATCCAACGAGCTCTCCCGATCGAAATTTGAGGAAAAACACAGGGAGATATGTCGAAAATACGAATAAAAAAGTAGTTTTTTTTATGACAAATATGTCAATTCAACCGTTATGGTTGACTCATTTTATTGAAATTATATTGGTTCTTGAATTCAAACTCACAAGAACTTATTGTTGGCATGTTTTCTTATAAGGCCCATTTTAGACCCCAAATTTCCTCTAATGAAGGAGTTTTTCTTGCCATTGATAATGAATCCAATAAGGGAGAAGTTACACAAAAATACTTGTATAAAAGGAAAATAAAATTCAGCTGTTGGATAAGAAATTGAATATATCTACTACACAATTGATTCAGGATTCCTAATTGACTGAATTGGAGAGAGAAAAAGAGATACTGTCTAATGAAATGAGTGATAACAAAGAAAAGTTCCTGGATATTAATGATGAGAAGAAAGAATGGGAAAAAGAGAAGGCTCTTTTGGTTGAAAATGTTAATGTTTTAAAAGAAAAACAATATGTTATGGAAAAAGAGATAGAGGATAAAAATAAAGAAGATGAGGTACAGGTATCTTAGCCTATTACAAAGACAAGTACATAATCTATTGTACAAGATATGTCCCAGGTGAGTTTAAAAGATTTGGAAATTGCTGGTCTAAGAAACCAAAATAAAAATCTAGAGGATGCAACTTTGAAAAAGGAGGAAGAAAGGAAAGCATTGGGAAGTAAATGTAAATATCTGCTGGATAAAAATGATAAACTGGAAAAGCAGCTGACTGGAAAATTGCCAATAAAGGGAGTAAGACAAATCATTTGGGATATGATTATTACTGAGGCTGTTAATCTCAAACCATATTTAAATTACATTTTGGACAAAGAGATGGTCATAAATGATGCCAAGTAGAGTTACACTGCAGCGAAAGAAGCCTTAAATAAGAATCTTGTAGATACAACTAAGAACACTATTAATTTCCCGAATGCTTTATCATAGGATGATTTGAGAACCATGGGGATAAAATACAGAATCACCGTGATCACATGGATCATGAAGGTAGTGGGAAAACATGAACAAGTAGACACTGTGCAGGATAAAAATTACATTATGCAGCATCCAATAAATGTTCTTAAAGGTTTATTTGTGTCACTCTTTCAAAATGGTTTTCCTTATTTTTGGGAAGAAGGTGGTAGAATTTTCTCTCAGTTGGAATATTATGATATGCTAGTAAAATGCAGATTGCATCATAAGAAGTTCAAGGATATGAACCACTCACTTTCAAGAAAAATTATGGTAGAGAAACTGGCATTGGACTTTGAAATAATTAACACTTCCAGAGCTATTTGTACTCAATTGCCATAAATTTCATATGTGGATCACGTATAATTATGAATACTGGCTAACGAAATGAACAATCGAGAAATGCCAACTGTGGATCAGTGGAAGATAATTGAGAAATTTGGAAGGACCAAGTACAAGCTGCATCAATGAAGAAATCTCAAGGAATGTTAAAGATTAGTTTATTTTACAAATTATAATAAATTTCTGAGTAGTTAGTTTGTTAGGAACCAAATCACAAATGTAATAAGGAAGTTATTTTGCCTATTTTTATCATATAAGTATTTATTAGCTCAAGGATATTTTTATGTATTTAAGAAACATTTTGCAATGTATTGTAATATATTTTCAAAGATAATAAATATTTCAGGGTCGAGCAGGTGTTTTTGCATAGATTCTTGCGTTATTTACTTTACAATATGTACTTTCTCTCCTTCATGTGAATGTGTTTCCTGTTTATCTTTCCATTGTGTTATTGTAATGTCCCGGTTTTGACCCCGTCACATTAAATGTATATGATGTATATATTGTAAATGATCATGGTGTGGAGCTAAAGGCCAAGGCCCCACCATTGATCGGTTATGCTATGTTCTGGATTTAAATTGTCACCGATTGAATATCGGGGCATGCAGCATATATTATGTTGGTCATTATGTAGAAATATGCATCTACAATTAATTGAAATAAACACAACCAGCTACGGTCGCGGCAACTAAATCGAATGGGGCATGATTTTCACAAGGATAAGGATATGGGAAAAAACCAAAATGTCTATGAGAAGACCCATCAAACTGTCAACTACCTTTCTTGTCTTTTTTCCCCAATCATTTATTTCTGCCAGAATGTGGTTGAGTTAGTTATTGCATGGAATGGGAAGAGTATGGGCAAAAATTCGAATTGGGCAGAGACCCATTTTTGAAAAACGTGTTCTGACTTCCTTGGCAAGGAAAATGCCCAAAAACGTATGCCATTCTGCCATGCATCCAAGTTTTCCATTTTTTTCTCACCATTCTCCTTCACGTTGGGGTTTTTGGGGAGCAGCTGGAGTTTTTCCCGTGTCTTTCATTCCACGTTTTTGGTGGTTGGCTTCATTTTTCCCATGGATGGGAGGTCGTTTTTGTAGTACTGGGGATTGGGCCATTTTCCTCACGTTTTGGGAGCTACTGGTGCATTTTCCATTCATGTTTTTGTAGCTTCATGTGTTTTTACCATGGCTGTGAAGGGCCATTCACGTTTTTGGCTGTCTCACTGACTATTGGTCTCACGCACAAACTATTTGGGGTGTTTTTCCCTGCTGTGAGTTGTGCTCATTGATAAGCTTCAGGACTGTGTGTTTTCCCCATGTTGTGAGTCGTTTTTTGCTGTTACGTTTGGGGACTGTTGTAGATGGGTTGAAGTCGTTTTTCCCTATTTAAGCTGTGATAGCTGGTGGATTGCCGGAGTGCAATGTTTGGTCTTCGGACTGTGAGAAGAGCAGAGATGTTGGCTTAGATTTGCTTGATAAACCTGGTGGCTGGAAACCACACAGACAGAGCTAGAGGGCTGGCCTTCTTCACCATCACCCCTGAATAGCACTGGAAGGGAATGCAGGGCCTGAGGGACTGTGTAGCAGAGAAGGGGCTGATTCCTTGTGTTGGGTGTGGATGGGTGTCTTAGAGGTCAGGCTAGTTCTAGTGTAAGTGTTCTTGGCTCTGTAATGGGCTCACCAGCTTAGCAAATTGCCTTCATCAGTTCCTTAATGGCCTGATAAACCCAACTTTGTTGGCTTGGCTATGTGTTTTGTGTATCTTGGCTATGTGTAAGCCTGCTAGTTCCCTTATTCCTTGGAGAATCATGCCCAGCTCGGGGGTGGCAGCGCTGCTGAGAGATTAAGGAGCACGCTGGCCTATGGTTGGGTGGAAGGTTGCAGTGACGTAGCTGGTTGCGGAAGAAGTTCTTCATAAGATAAGTGCTCTGTCCATTTTACTTCTGCAACTGTAAATTCTGTTAATGAAAATGAAATGAACATGTTGAAAGAATGCTTGTTTGAATGCATGATTAATTCCGCTGTGCAAGAAACAAAATTGTAGCTGTGTATGTTGATTAAATTGCAACTGTGCATGATAATAATATTGTGTGCATATTTTAATTCAAATTTTGGTTAAGCATTCTGTTTTATGCCAATTTTATGCCTGTATATGTTCATGGGCGGTTGGCCCGGTTTGATAAAGCTAGTAGTCGCGTCCTCTACGCCGATCGGAGGCATGGGGACGTGACAGTTATCCTTTCATGTTTGAATGAGTTTATATTGAGTTAGAATTCTTAATCATATGCTCTGATCCTTTGCTTTCAAGCATTCACAAATATTTTCTACTAAAGTTAATATTGGATTCATCCTTGTTTGATACCCATATTAATGGAGTGTTCCTTGTTCTTCCTTATCACTAGACAATCAATTTTTCGACTGTAAAGAAGTAGTTACCCCAACTTTATTTTAAATTCCATTGAAAATAACTATTGCACTTGTTTTCATATATGACCCTATGCCCAATGAGCACTAGTTTCAGCCACAGTTACTATTAAATTTTATTGCTTTCCAAATATTTCCATCCCGTGAGTTTATCTATTAAGAGACCCCTCTCTGGAAAGAAAGAAGCCAAATTTATTCCTAAATATTGGTTTTTTGGTTACCTTGGTATTATCCTTTCACAACCGGGGGTAAATTCTGAGTGCTAACATTTTTACTCCATTTCCAGGGAACGAGAGTTCAAATTTTCCCTGTGAAGAATGACATTGTTATTCAAGAAGATAGAATTTTTGTGGGAAAATAAAGGTTCTTGCATTTGAAATCGGTTGTGTTTTTTCCCTGACTACTCCACATTGATTTTCAAGAGGGTATTCTAAAGACGGCATCATGGATTTCAGTAGAGCACATACAAGAGGTAACCCTAATTTTGAATCTTTATATAGTGGAAAACCCAGAAATCTTAATTAGGAGAAGACGTGGTAAAAAACAAGTAGGCATTTCTCAAATAGAAAGGTCATCTTCTCAGAATCAAGAAGATTTTTTTCAGCTTTCAATATTTTGAATTGGAAATAAAGTTTGAGCAATATTTCTTAAGATCTAAGTCTAAAAAATATTTAAAACAAATTGAAGTAAGTCGAAATAGACTTCAGTCTTATTTGTTAGATTCACTTTGGAAAAACCTCCAGAATACTGTAAAGACAAAAGAAATAAATCCACCAATACATATTTTTCAACCTCAAATTCCTATAATTATTCAAAATCCTCCTATGGTTCATAACCCTCCTAGACCCATGGCTTCTAGATTTGTTCCATTGGCCTTACCTGTTGTGTTGGATGATTTACCACTTAACTATTTACATAGAATTTCATTGTTTGATGGGAAGGGAAATTTCATAGCTAGGAAACATATGGATAAGTTTGATGATTTTATTGATATGGAAGAAGTGGATTATGATGATGCTAGAATGAGACTATTTGCACAAAGTTTATATGGGGAAGCTAAATGGTGGTTTAATGATCTTCCTGCAAGGTCTATTGCTACTTTTAAATCTTTCGAAGCTCTTTTTCTGGATAGGTGGGAAGACAAAAAGAGTCCTTTACAGGTTTTAAATCAGTATAATAATTTAAAGAAAGACAATTTTGAGTCAGTGCATGAATTCTCTAGCAGAATTATGAGGGGTTAAAATTCAATTCAAGCTGATATTAAACCCCTTATAGGAGTTGCTAAATAACATTATGTTGATGCATTTGATAATGATTTTTCTCTGTTATTGAGAGAGAGGAAATATGATAATGTCCCTTCTATGTTTAAATATTCTTTGGAAGTGGAAGATAACCTGATGGATTCTGGAAAAATGAAATAGAGAGTGAAGTAGATAGGAGGAAAACTAGGGAAGAAAATCAACCCTCTAAATATTCCTCATCTGATGCAAAATTTGATATACTGATGAAAAAAATGGAAAGGTTGATGGACATACTGGAATTGGATAACATAACTCCAAATAGAGAGCAACCTGAGCCTCAAATCAGACATCCAAATTTCATAATACCTCCACCTCCCCCTTAGATTAGAGAGATAGAGATCAAAGAAATCCCAGGAATGGTGAAGACCAACAATTAAGACCCCCATTTCCAGAAAATTATGTTGATGAGGAAGAATAAATGACCCCATAGATAATCAGATACATCATTTTGATGATTTAGACTCTGAAATTTATCTCACAGAAGAGGAAAACATATTATGTTTTGATGAAGTTGATTGCAATACATTTGATTTAGAAATTGAGCAATATCATAGAGGATATCATAATGCTATAGATGATTTCTAGAAGAAACTAAAATTGAGAAGTAGAGATGTAGTTATAATAAAGGAAGGCCTACTCCAAATCAACCTTCTAGTAGTTAGCAAAATGCAGAAAAACAAAAATAAAAGAAAATAGAAAAACAAAAAGAAAATATTGTACAAAAGGTTCTAGAAAATAAATAGAAACAATGAAAGAAAATAAACAACAAATGCCAATTGAAGTTGAAAGATCAGTTTCTTCCTTCAATTCACAGTCTGAATTGTCCAAAATAAAGATTTCCATTCATTTTAGTGAGTTGTTGAGAAACAATGAATAAAGAGAAAATATAACCAGGATGCTTAAAACTGATCGCGAGTGTCATCCAGACATATTACAATTGACAGATGATGCTCCAACAATAGTTATTTGTGTTGAAAATAGTTGTCAATTGATGTCAAAAGAGTTCAACAATGATAAATAAATAACCAATAAACATGGCGACAAGCCAAACTCAATGTAAGATAAAGGAATTACAATTCAGATGGTATATCGATGACAGGGTCGATGACAAGGGAAACTATCTGTAAAGTAAGCGTGGAAAATAACATTCCAAAAAATTATAGTGAATTGAAGAGTACGACCCATATTAGTAAAGATATTTGCAGAATCCCATTTCAAAAATATTATAAGGCACATCTGCAGTATGCAATCTGCAAGATCGACAGTCACGAAATACTCTGTAAGAGATTGATGGTGCCAAAGTAGTCTGAACAAATTTGGAAAACCTGCAATCCGCAATCCACATATGATCTAAGATCGACGATCAGGAGAGAGTCCGCATGAAATCGACGACGCGAAAGAAATATTTGTAGAAAGAAAATTGCGAAAGCATCTTCAAAGAAATTTGGAAAACCCACAATCCATAATCTGCATCTGATCTAAGATCGACGGTCAGAAAAGAGTCTGCAATATATCGATGACACGAAAGAAGTTTTGTGGAATGGGAATTGTTGAAGTCATTCTTTAGATTTACAAATCCACAATTCACATCTGATCTCATATCAATGGTCATGGAAGAGTCCTCAAGAATTCAATGGTGTGGAAGGTACCTTGTAGAAAGGTATTTATGGAAGGATCTTTTGAGAAAAATGAGTGTCCACAATCCATAACCCGCAATTGCAGAAAATTCATTGTGGAAGGATTTTTTTTTGCGGAAATATCATTGTGAAAAAAGGAAAATTCGGAAGGAATTCTTTTGCAGAATTATCAACGCAGAGAGGAAATTTTAGAAATATTTTTGTTGCAGATAGTCATGACCGATAAACCTAAATAGAGTTAAAGTATTATTAAAATGAAGAATTGTGTTTTCATGAAGAGGCACAATTTAAGAATGAAGAGGCGCAACTGTGAGGAGATCCGTTAGTAGAAAACATATTAAAAGGTATTTATAGACAAACTGTTGAGTGAAATAAATTGTCTCTGTGGTCAATATCTATATAGTAGCAACAGTAGACAGAGACCAAAGAAAAACCAATGAAAGGGTTGAAAACATAAATAATATCTGGAAGTATGATGAAATCAAACTAGAGCAGTAGGGTGGTGCAAGGGCAGGCTACAAGATTGCAAGGGGGTCATAGCCTCCTTCAAGTAGTAGCTGGTAAATAGGGTGTAGTAGAATCCTTTCAGTAGCAGTTGATAAAAAGAAGGGTTCGTAGCCTCCTTCCAGTAGTAGCTAGTAAATAGGGTGTAGTATCATAATTTCAGTAGGAACTAATAAAACCAGGGGGGTTGTATCCTCCTTCTAGTAGTTTCTAGTAAATAGGGTGTAGTGACATCCTTGTCTGTAGAAGCAGGCATAAATTATTTGCAAATACAATTTTGCAGTAATAGGAAGTATTGGTGATTTACCCAATTGGTATTCCCTGATAAATTTGTGTTCTTGTTGATCATGTGTGTTAATGAATAATTTAGAATTTATTTAAATTGTTAAAAGTTATCAATACTGATTCACCCCCCCTCTCAGTATTGTCCAATATTCCAACAATTGGTATCAGATCTAGGTTCCTTCACCACAGTTTAACCTCTGGAAGGAATATCCTACTTAAAAACCACTATGGATCAACAAGAAGTCTTAGCCACCAACAGACCACCATTATTCACAGGAGAAAATTATGCATACTAGAGTGTGAGAATGAAGTTCCATCTGACGTCTCTTGGATGGAAGGCTTGGGAAGCAACTAAAAAGGAGTATAAAATAGCAAACAACCTACCTACAAACAAATTGGAACTAGACCAATATGAGGGTAATGAAAATTCCCTAAATTCCATATTGAGTGGATTGACAAACTCCGTGTTTGTAAAAATCATGCGATGCAAGACTACCAAACAAGCTTGGGATAAGTTAAAGATTGTCTATGAAGGGGCATCCAAAGTCAAATAATCCAAGCTTCAGACATATAAAGGATTGTTTGAAAGCCTAAACATGAAAGAAGAACAAAATATTGGAGAATAACTTCTAAGAGTTGATGAAGTTGTAAATAATATTAAAGGCCTTGGAGGAGAATTAAAAGAAAGAGAAGTAGTCGACCAGGTACTAAGAACATTGCCAATGAAGTATGACTCAAAGGTTTCCACTCTAGAAGAACGAAATCACCTCGATACCTTAACAGTAGATGAACTACATGGGATCTTCACTGCATATGAGATGAGAATGTGACATAATGATTCTTCAATAAAAGAAGCAACATTCAAAGCCATAAATGAATCAAAGAAGTCCAAATCCCCATCCAAAAACCACTCAAATATTTCAGATGATAAAGAAGCCCTCTTTATTAAAAAACTTGAGAGAGGTACTGGAAAATACAAAAGAAATCTACCCCTAAAGTTTTTTAAATGTGGAAGATTTGGACACTTTGCTTCAAAATTTCCTTACTCTAAACAAGATCATAGTGATGAGAAAGAAGCGTCAAAGAAGTTCAAAAAGGGTAAAATGGGAAACAAAAAGAAGTACTATGAGAAAAATAAAATTCTTTACACTATGGAAGAGAGTGAAGATGAATATATAAGTGGATATGAAGAAACATAAATTATATTCATGGGAGTAGATACTCAAGCTTAGAATGGTGAATCAAATGAGGAAGGTGAAGTAGACTTAAAAGATGAACTCATTACTACTCTTGAAGAACTTGAAAAATGAAGGAGAAAGAACAAAAAGTCAAACCATGTCATTAGCGAGTTGGAAAATCAACTCCTAGAGGCCAAAAGGATTGAAGAGGACCTGAATTTGCAGCTCAAAAGAAGAATATAATAATTTGAAAGGTTTGAAGAAGAGATCATGCAGTTTAGGAAAAATCTTGATGAAGAAGCTATGAAATCAAAATTTGAGGGAAGCTTAAATATATTAGATGATATCTAAATATCCAAAGACCTTCAAATGATAAATTTGGACTAGGATATAGGCCAAAATATTCTTATTTCACAAACCAAGGCGGAAATAAAAGAATCTATGTTGTTGCACTAAAGAGCCCAGTTAAGAGGGAAGAAAGCAAGAAATCTATTCCAATATCTCATGACAAAAACATGATTAATGTGATGCATAAGAAACCAATGATAAATAGATATCAATAGATCTTCCTTGGTCATTGTTACTCTTGTAATAACTTTGGTCACAAAGCCCTAAATTGCATAGCCTATGGAAAGTTTCGTGAATACAAGAAGAATTCACCTAGTGACAAACCAAAAGGAAGGAATCATAACCGTTTACACTTCTTCAAAGATATGACCTAGAATTCTTAGACACTTCTTCAGAAAATCAAGTGTCTTAGATCAGAAAACAGGGGAGAGTTTACCTCAAATGAGTTCAATGAGTTTTATGAGATACATGGGATTAAAATAAAACTTTCAGTTGCAAAGACTCCTCAGTAGAATGGTGTTGTTGAAAGGAAGAATAGAAAATTCCAAGAAGTTGCAAGAACAATGCTTAATGAAGAAAAGTTGTTAGTTGCATATTGGAGAGAAGCATTATAGAAAGCTGCCTATATAGTTAATAGAGGACAAATCAGAGTGAATAAGGACAAGAATCCTTATTAGCTATGGTATGGAAGACCAACCTCAGTGAAGTATTTTAGAGTATTTGGCAACAATTGCTACATTAAAAGGAATGAGGATGATTTTGGAAAGTTTGATTCTAGGATTGATGAAGGAATGTTTTTAGGATATTCATCCACCAAGAAGGCGTAGAGATGTTACAATAAAAGGTTACACAAGATCGTAGAAAGTGAATATGTAAGAATATATGACATAAAACCAAGAAGAATAAGAAGTCATGATGGTGATGTAAGTACAAATGACAAATAAAAGGAGGACCTGCAAAAAGATGAAAGTATTCATGATGAAGAAGAAGAGTTAGAGGAGGAAGATACAAAGGAAAGTCAATAAGATTCTCCAAGATATGATACAAAAAACCTGTCTAGATGAGTACAAAAGGATCATCTCGAGACACATATCGTCGGTGACAAATATGTTGGAGTCAATACAAGGAGACAAATACTATTTAATGAACAAGCCATACTCTCAGTAGTGGAACCTAAGAATTTTACAGAAGCGAGCAAGAATAATGAATGGGTCAAAGCCATGAATGAATAATTGGATCAAATTGAGAAGAACGAAACCTGGGAACTTGTCCCAAGACCCAAAGAAAAAAATATTATAGGGACCAAATGGGTTTTCAAGAACAAATTCAATCAAGATGGTCAAGTGATAAGGAACAAGGCAATATTAGTATGTAAAGGGTATGCTCAAGTGGAAGGGATTGATTTTGAAGAAACTTATGCCCCTGTAACAAGAATTGAAGAAATCAAAATGTTTAAAGCACCTTCATGCCATAAATTTTTTAAAGTATATCAAATGGATGTCAAGTCTGCATTTCTGAATGGAAAACTAGAAGAAGAGGTTTATATTGAACAAAATGAAGGTTTTCTCTTATAAAAAAACAAAGACTATGTTTGTAAATTGAAAAAGGCACTCTATGGCCTCAAACAAGCTCCAAGAGTGTGTTTTTCAAGGCTAGACAACTAATTAAAGAAACAAGGATTTAAGAGAGGAGCCAATGAAATTAATCTCTACTTAAAAATCAAAGATGAAAATATGATCATTGTTGTTGTTTATGTATATGACATCATATTTGGAAGCAATTTACAAATACTAAGTGTAAACTTTGCTTCTAAAATGAAGAAGGAATTCGAACTGTCAATGTTGGGTGAACTAACATTCTTTTTGGGATTACAAATATATAAATCAGATAAAGGAGTATTTATCTATCAAACCAAGTACATCAAAGAAATTCTTAAAATATTTAAGATGGAAGACTCCAAACCTTTTAGTACTTCCATGACCATAGTTTGTAAATTAAGTAAGGACGATGAGTCTTTGGAAGTGGACCATACCATGTATAGATCCATGCTAGGAATCCTTCTATATGTGACAGCTACAAGACCAGATGTGATGCAAGATGTAGGTTTGGTTGTTAGATTCTAGTCAAGCCCAAAATAAACACATGTATCAACAGTAAAATGCTTCTTCAAATATTTAAAAGGTAGTATAGAGTATGGGTTATGGTACCCAAAAATTCAAGACTTCATCTTGAAAGAATTTACTGACACGAATTGTACAAGAAGTGTTGATGATCGAGAAAGAACCAGTGGAGCAGAATTCTTCTTGGGAAATTGTTTAGTATCTTGGTTGAGTAAGAAACAATCCTCCATTTCACTCTCCACAACATCAACTCAATACATTGCTGCTGCGTCATGTTGCACTCAAGTAATTTGGATGAAGTAGACATTAGAAGACTTACATGTGAAGTATGAGCACATAATAGTAATAAATTGTGATAATACCAGTGCCATAAATATGTCAAAATATCTTGTCATGCACTCCAATGGAGCGAATGAATTCTAAACCCACAAACTTGAATTAACCACAACGAAATAGTAATAATTGAATGGTGATTTTTACAATAAGAGAGAAGACCTTTTATAGGTCTAAACACACCATTTCAATGAAATGGTGTGACCCTATGATTAGCTAATTACTATTACATTTAATATTTAAATTAATTTCTCTTAAACACTTAGATACATAGCATTGCCGCTGTCTTTTATAATTCTTTGTCCTCAAATCAAAAGTAAAGACGAATATTGTTGACAAAACTGCTCTGTCTCTCATGATGCGTCTTCATCTGGAAAATTCTTCCACCTAATGAGATATTCCTTAAGTGTTTGAGAAAAATCCCTTCTTTCTTTGGTTGCAATGATTTCCTTTGGTTCCCAAACGACCCTTCCTTTGTCATCTAACATAGGAAGTATTGTTTGCACCATTTTATGTTTCCCCAACATTTTTTTCAGACACGATACATGGAAAACATTGTGAATACAAATTTATTAGGTAATTGTAATTTATACACAACTTGACTAATCTTCTTGGTAATCTGGTATGGTCCATAGAACTTTGGGGCCAACTTTTTTTTTCCTCCGTGTTTAAGAGATACATGTTTATAGGGTTGGAGTCTTACGAAAACCTAGTCTCCTAATTCAAATTCTCTTTCGGTTCTGCGTTTATCTACTTCTTTCCTCATACGGTTTTGTGCCATGAATAAGTTATCCTTGAGTAATTCAATCGTTTTTTGATATTTCTCTAGTTGGTTCCTTACTTCTGGAACATTAGCGTCGTTTAGAACTAACTCCTTCCAATTTGGAGGTTCATACCCATATAAATATTGGAAGGGGGTCATTTTTGCTGAGGTGTGGTATGTTGAATTGTACCACCATTCCTCTAAGTGTAACCATTGAGACCAATGATTTTGCTTATCTGTTACGAAAAAATGTAAATATGCTTCTAAGCATTTATTTATGACTTTAGTCTAACCATCTGTTTTGGGGTGGTAAGCTTAGCTCATATTGAGTGATGTGCCTACTTGTTTGAAAAATTCTGTAAAACATTTCCCATTAAATTTTCCACTCTATCATTGATGACGAATTTTAGGAATCCATGTAATTTGTAGATATTCTTGCAAAATATATCTGCAATTTACTTTTCCGTGTCTATTTTTGTATTTCCATGAAGTGTGAAAAATTGGTTAATCGATCGACCACTACAAAGATTTTGTCCTTTCCTTCCGACGGAGATAACCCATCGATGAAGTAACCCATCGATAATTCCATTGATATCTCTTCCCATTTCTAGTTTGGAATGGGTAGGGGGTGGAGTAACCCTGGGGTTAATACATTTTTGCTTTTGTTCCTCTGGCATTTGTCGCATTTTGCCACATATTGTTTGATATCTTTTTGCATTCCCTTCTTGAAAAATGGCATTCTTGCATTATAATAATATTTGAAGAATCCTACGTGTCCTACGGCTGGTGAATCATGGGATTCCTTCATTACCTTAAACCTTGAACTCAGAGTTTGAGTTTAAATAAATCCTCCCCTTATACCAAAGGATGTCGTTTTTCCATTCAAACTAGGGGTCATGGTTGGAATTGTTAATTATAGTTCTTGTTTATGGGTACTTTGTGTATTCACTTCATATTTCATCTATCCATTATTGAACTGCAATTGAAATGGAGTAAGAGGTAATATCCTCATCTTTTATGGAGAGTGCATCTGTGACTACATTTTCCTTCCCCTTTTTGTGTATTATTTCCATGTCAAAGGCATCAAATTTTTCTATCCACTTATGTTGTTCCGTGGATAATGTTTTCTATTAAAGTAGGTATTGAAGACTATTGTGGTATGTGTGGATCATGAATATTCTCCCTAGGAGGCATTGTCATCACTTTTCCAATGATTGCATAATTTCCAACATTTCCTTATCGTATGTAGAATTCAATTGTTCTCGCCTATTTAATTTCCTGCTCTCAAAAGCTATCAGGTGTTCATCTTGCATTAGTACTGCTCCCAACCCTTAACCTAAAGCATCACATTCTATCGAAAATGGTTTGGAGAGGTATGTGCTAGCTAGTAAAAGCGTAGAGGACATAATTCCTTTCAAGACTTCAAAACATTTATCCGCTTCTTCACTTCACTGGAATGCATTCTTTTTTAGAAGGTTGGATAAGGGTGTGATTATGTGTGCATAATTCTGGATGAATCTTCTATAGTATCCTGTTATCCCAATGAATCACCTTAACTTGGACATGTTAGTGGGTTTGGGCCAGTATGTGATCTATTTGATTTTTTCTGAATCTACATTGACTACTTCTTTAGATATTACGTGACCAAGTCTTGCAGCTGCAACATTTTGCCAAAATTCAGAAAATTTTTGGGACCCTCCTTTGCTTATATTAGTTTGATTTTTTTCTTTCATTTGGCTTAATAATTCTTCACAAAGGTTTTTTCCTGATGCTTGAAACGGTCCACTACTTGTTTTTTATTTTTTATTAACTTAGAAAGCGTTTTCAAGTTTGTGAGTCGGAAGAATATTTGCTTGCAACCCCACCATTGCGGAGGAATAATAAGTTTCATCCTTGTTATTCTTCTCCAACGTGTTTGTCAGCTGCCCTTTGATTTCAAGTCAGAACGTATTGTTACTTTGGTTTCCGCAGTTGCGGACGGCAGATGGCAGAGTCTCCCAATTTTCGCCTTGACTTTTTAGACCTCGTGTTGTGTTTTCGCCGAGCTTTAAGCTTTGGGCTTCCGCCATTGCGGATGGGAAAAGAGCTATCTCTCCGATATTTTAGCTGTTTTCGCTTCCGATGAAGACTTTACATTGCGGATTGACGTGTCCTTTATGGTTCCACCGTTGCGGCTCCTGCTTCCGCTATCTTTCCGACGATTAGTCTTGCAAAGTTCCAAGTCAAATGTCTCGTAGATATATTAGTGTTTTGGTCACCCGACGTTGTGGAAGGAATTATCCTAATGGCATCCGATCCGCTTGTCTTCCGCCGTCCGATTTTATTTTTTGCCCGGACAAGGTTTATTATTCTATTACTATTTCCAACTGTCGTGATCTGTCGCTCTTGTGTGCTGTCGTGCTCTCGAGCTCGCAAGGACCCCATTGTCGGTACCCGCGTCTAGGTGGCTCAACTGTGGAAGATTGAACGCCCTTCTTCCCACCGTCCACGCAACGTTTCCAGGTAAGCTTCTCATTGCATTATCCCATTCGTTCGAGCTATTAGTTGATTTTTCTACGGTTGGGTTTTCTCACGGCCATTTTCCCTTGGCCCGTTAGTTACATGCCTATATATTGAGGATGATGTAGCATGACTATCCGTGGGGGGGGGCGTTTTGACCCACATGGTATTTTCCCCGCAGTCGTTTCTTATGCGGCCCTGCGCTTAGTGAATGGGGGTTTGGTGCAGACGGCCGTTACGCTGTCTGCACCAATCCGCCCTGTGTGATGATGATTTTGGGTAAGGGAAGGTTTTCATGGATTTTCTATGGCGTTTGGAATGGTTGCCCCTCTTTTTTGTTTTCGTGCTACCCGTACCGTCAAACCACAGCCGTAGTTTGCCGCGCCGTTCCACGCACAGTCGGTTTTGAACCCAAGCCTGTGGAAGAGGATATATCACTGCATATAGTTTTGTTGACCATAGATTGCATGGGTGGTGCTAACACCGTCGAAAGTTTGCATAGTCTCCTCTGTCATTCCCGTGCAGCGCGATGATTATGGCGCCCGCGGAGAGCCGAAGTTTTCTGCGTGTTAATGTAGATTTATTTTCCGCTTGAAATTTGTTGATAGAACTATTTTGGCATTAGACAACAGTGTTAGCTTGCACATATTTGCTTCATTTAAGTAATTTATGTCATGTTAAACATAGATGAAGTGAAACATTGCACTCTGTTGTCTCAATGTTTGCAACTTATCTAGAAATGGATTAATGTTATAATTTCATATATGACAGGAAGATTCCGAAATCAAAATGTCGAAAAGGAAAAAGAAGAAGGCCCCTGTGGTCGAAGAGGAGCCTGAAGTGGAAGTTATTACCAAAACTGAATACATCTATGAAGACACCAAGTATATATCTGGTATAGAACCTGAATACCAGTGGGGAGAGATATATAGATTAATCACGCGCCGAGAGGTGCCTGATATGGGCTTGGAAGAAGAAGGCATTTATGCCAATATAGAGAGATCTTCACTGATAAAGATTGCCACCATACCAGAGCTTTTCCCATGCTCTGAAGTGATTGGTTGGATTCTGTCCTGGGCAGATGTAACTACTATGATCCTGGAAAATGTTGACAAACAAGGCTATGCTGCTTATAGCCCAGGATATGTAGCACTGGCCTACCACCTGCCAGAAGCTCAAGTATTCTTGTCTGACGATTGGTTGAACAAAATCAGAATGGACCTTGTTGAGACCCTTAAAAGAATGATGTTGACTGGAAAGCATTTCAGAACCAGGGCTACAGGAGAGTATGACACAACAAGCTTAAGGGCCCCATACAGGTTCATCACCCTAATTCTTAACATAATTTTTGGAAGAGCTCATGGCAAGAGCTTCAAACTGGAGTGGATACCCATTATTTTCTATGTTGCAACCAAGGGGACCATTTTCAACTGGGCTAACATAGTATCAAACAGTCTTTCAGCTTGTATGGCCTTAGCTTTGGGAGGAGTGTCCCAAAAGAGGTCTGGATTTTATATGAGTTCCATACTTGTTGATTGTATATTTTGCAATCAGCCTTTCCCTGGTCTAAGATGCATCTGGGACAGGGAGAGGATGCCTGTTTACGCTGCATACAAACCACTATGGGCACACAAATACCATAGTCATTACCGAGAGGTTTGTGAACAGTTCATCATGCCCTTGTATACTCTCATTTTTCTGAAGGAATGCGACTGCATGTCAGAAGAGGCATTGAAGGTAGTCGAAGAATATGCAGACTATTTCCTGACTGAAGATGGACTCTACTTCAAGATGTTTGGAGGATCCAGAGCACTCTCCCTACTGCCCAAATATGCCACAGACTACATCATTCATAAAGAGGTAGTTAGACAGGTATTCCTGGATGGCATTGGGAGTTTTCTGTTTGAACATAAGAAGACTGCCTATCCCCCTTTGCCTTTCAAGTTAGGGAGCTATAAATTTAACAGAGTAAAGAAAGCAGATGAATTTGTAGAAGAATTGGACAAGTTTCATTTTGGTGAGATTCCCTTCCATAGAAATGACTCTCACAGCAAAGTGGCTAAACACTGCAAAGAGCACAACGTCCATTTCGAATACACCCACCATTGGGATAGAGAAGAATCTGTCTTTCGAAATGCATTGAATATGACAGCCTTGAGGAGAAGGTTCAAGAAGAAGATAGCCACAAAAGGTGGGAAGGGGCCGGATGAACAAGCAAAAGCTGATGAAGAAGCCAGGAAGCGAAATGAGGAAGCCCAAAGGTTGGCACAAGAAGCTGCATGGTGGTTGCAAGGAGAAGAGGAGGAAAAAACAAAGGCTGCACAAGAGGCAACTAGAAAAGTAGAGGAAGAGGCAAGAAATGAAGAAGAAGAAAGGAAAAGAAAGCTTGATGAGGAGCTTAAGAGACAAGAAGTAGAGAGGCTGAAGCTTACCTAGTCAACAACAGAACAGTCACCCTCTGACACAGCTGGAGGACAGACCCAGGACATGGAGAACCCCGAGGTTTAGGATCCAGAAGTACCGACTACTAGCACACCTGAACAACCTGTGGTCCCTACACTGAAGTTGGTCCCCTTTGAATAGAAGAAAGGGGAAGAAATACCTGATTTTAACACTGTTTTCTATGACAAGGAGATAAATAGGATAGTGAAGAGAACGGAAACGAATATTGAAACAGGATGTCTGCCTGGAAAAATGATAACGGATACACCCGTTGTGTTTGGAACAGACCGAGACCCAAGATTCACCATTAGAGCCAGAGAAATATAATGTGGACAAGATTATGATAGACTTGGAGCAATCCAAGAGGTCCTTTGCTGAACTGAAAGACGCATTGAGAAAGGAGAGGGAGGAAAGCAATAAGCTGAAAAGAAAATATGAGGACATGAAAAAGGAGATAAGGTCTTCAAAGGATGAACTGTAGATCCTCCAAGCAGAGAGACAAGCTAGTGAAACTGTACAAGAGTGCCTGGAAAGAGTGCAGCAAGAGTATCAAGAGTTAAGGCTGGAAAAGGAACAACTACTGGGAAGGATAGAAGGCTTAGAGTTGTAGAAAACCGCCTTGGAGACAAATGAGAAGCAAGCCCAAGAGAAAGAGGGAAGACTTCAAGAACAGGTCACTTCCCCGACAACAAATTTACAGGTAGCAAAAGAGCAGCAGGTTGACCTCAAACCTTTCAAAGAACATGTGTTGGCACAAAAGGCCAAGATGCTTCAGCTGCAAACTACCATGGAAGAAGAGAGATGCAAAGTTTTGCAAATAGATGGCAGATTAGAGGAAATTCTGGAGACTTCCTCTTATTTTGTTAATAGATCTCAGGATGTCATGGAAGTCCTGACCGCAAGAATGGCAAGGCTAGAAAATAATGAAGAAACTCCTGCAGAGCTACCCTCGAAAATTCAATAGGCCCTGAAGTAGGATTACGACTTGTTAGAGTTTGCCATAAGCACAGTAGAATATTTCAAAAAAGCTGTTAGAAAGACTAAAGGAGCATGCACTGAATTCTTCAGAAGGCTCCTAATTACTTACAACTAGTGCCAAGTGGAATCCGAATAGAGGCTAGAGGTTTTTCTAGACCACAACTCATTTTTGGAGATTTTACAGAAGAGATATCAAGAGGAGGAAGAAAAAATACAACAGATTAAGGCCCTCGACCACCAGGTCTTAAGGAATGAAGTAGATCATTCCGCCATCAGTGTGCAGCTATTGGAGGATCAGCTTCGTCTAAGTGTGGCCAGAATCGAGGCCATCAAGAACCAAGCTGCAAAGTTTGAGATAAACATTCAATTTTTGGAACCTTGCATGTTTGAAGGCATTGCATCTGAGATTGTGGCATGGAAGAAAATCCTAAATACCCAAGCTAGGCCCTCCTCATGAATAATCATTCACTTTTGTAATATATAACAATTTTGTAAACACTTAAGGAAAGTGAAATTTTTGGGAAGCAAAGAGTTGGGAAGCCTAACAGTCATTTGTGGGCAGCCCAACAGTCTCATCCTTTTTGTATAAATATAGAAGACTTAGAGGAAGAAGGGGATTTTTCCCAGTTAGACATGTAAAGTGATATTGTAAGAAGAACTAATTTTTTTTGCAATAAAGAATTATTGTTTGCCTATTGGAGAAAGATTGGTGGAACTTTCAAATGTTATGCTATGGATTACAGAAAGATGAACTATTTTGTTTGTCCAGCTTTTTGTCCATTAACTGTGAGATCGTTCTAACTCTTAGAGCCTATGTTCTTGTTTGAATGATTTCTGGTTGATTCTGTGGAATTACCACCATGAGTAATGTATGATGTTCATAAACAATTGGCTATCTGATTGTCTAAATATATTTAATCGTTCATGTGTTGTAGGAAGGAATATTAGCTATCTGTAATTTCTCTTTATAATACATGCACAATACACATTACTCATAAATAAGTTACAATTTGGCTCCCTAGGGATAGATAGATAGATAGATAGTTAGTTTTACTTTGTTGCTGCATATGTGATTTAGATGCTTGTGAGTTCTAAGACGAGAGGTAAGAACTTGCGCATCACGTTGTGAATACTCCTTGCATCCTTTATCATCCTGCATGGTTAATTAGGCATATGCATATTATACATTAAGTCAAAAATACAAAAATATATGGTGGACCGGGCCGCAACCGGTAAACCCTTTTGTTAGTTGACCTACGGTAGCCGGACCGCAAACCGGACGGATTCCCTATTCCAAACAGTCACGGGCTAGTTGGGAACGTTGACTGGGGAGAATACCTTGCTGTTGTTGCCTGCGATTTTCCAGGCCTCAACAGTTTCTGGCTCTAGAAGGAGGGCCGCCAGTGCATGGCTGGTTGTGGAAACTTTTTTTCTCAAGATAACCTCACCAGCAGATGTTTTGAAGATTTCGACCTAACCCAAGTACTTACAGGTTTTGGTTCTACCTTTGAAGTAGGTAAGCCCAGTTTCATCTTACGGTATTTCTTGCTCAGAGTCTTGTCCGTTCACCTTTGCTCATGGCTGGTATAAACGTGAATCAGCCCAACCCACTACCGACTTGGAGAGCTAGATCACCTTTAAACCTCACACCTCCTTTGCATAACCTACCTAAAGCTTTTGATAAGCTGCTGCCTAAGTTTGACCCCGATGAAAAGACTGCTGTAGATGACCACTTGCAAAGTTTCTATTTAGCAGTAGAAGGGTTAAGGGCTGGGGAGCACGAAGATGTTGTCTGTAGATTATTGCCGTATACCCTTAAAGGAGCAGCAGCATCCTGGTATTTCGGTTTGCCTGCAAACTCTATTCCTGATTGGGACACTTTCGAAAGGATTTTTAGAGGTAAATACGCAGCCCAAAAGACACATGCCTCACTGATGAAAGGTCTTGGTTTGTTAAAAAAAGAGAAGAATGAGAAGGTACATAGTTTCACTCAAAGATTTTCAACATACCTAAAGAACTTTTCTGAAGCTGACAGACCCTCAGACAAGGTCTTAATTGAATATTATACCTCTGCCCTAGGTCCGGAGTTAGCTATGTTTTCCAAAATGAAAGCATGACCCACGTTGTTAGAGACTTATGAGGAAGTAGAAAGGGTAGAGGCTGAAAAAGAAAGTGTAGCAGACTATCCCGATCTACCTGAAGAAAAAATTACCAGGACAAGAGCCTTATTGCTGTCTAAACCTAAAGATGAACAGTCACATGATTATCAAGGAATGCTGAAAATGATTCAGAAACTATCCAACAGAATAATAGACCTGGAGAAAGAAAGGGAAGTTTAAAGGACTTACAAACCCTACTACCAAAAAAGAGAGGATAGCAACCAATGGAAAATACCTCCACCAAATTTAGCATCAATGAACATAACAGATGTAGGGGGGGATAATTTCTGCACTTTTCACCAACAACCTCATTCGGAAAACTAATTCCCCTCAATGGTTAAATTCGATGACATTGGTGATGAATAAGGTGCTGGACTCTAAATTGACTAAAGACAGTAGTAAAAAAGAAGAGAAGAACCAGACCATAGAAAAACAAGATAATGATACCATTTTTTATGGAATGGTGTCTCGCTTTTCAACATAGAAGAGAATGCTCTTAAATCGGAATACACACCAACAACAACAAAAGATACGGACCTAGAAATTAAAGACAATGCAATAATTTCAAAGATTAAAAAATTGCAAGAGAATGTCAAGAGACAGGTAGTTGTGAATGTTAAAGATAAAACACTTGAAGTCACTACTGTCAACCAGGAAGCAGAGCCAATCAATGAGCCTATCAAACATGTGGAAGGTGTTGATGAAGCAAACACTGAAGAAATCGAGGAGCTTAAAAGGGATTTACCTACTCAAAACCAACCGGGGGAAGAAGACCTAGAACCAGGTTGGGAAGAAAAGGCTGACACCCCACCTTTTCTTTTGACCCTAGAAATGCTGAATCATAATGTGCATAATTGCTTGGTAGACTCTGGATCATTGGTGAATGTTATGCCACTTGAGGTCTGCAAAAATATTAATGGACAGCCAGAGTCCACAGCCTGGGAAGTAGTGCAATTAGATAGCACAGGTGTCAAAGTAGTGGGATAAATGAAAAATGTTCTTATTCGCTTTTCTGCAAATAACAAGATTTGCCAATTTATTGACATTATGGTGGATGACATACCAGATGGATATGGGATTATTCTGAACCGAGATTGGTTTGCCAGGTTAAAATATTATTTTGCTTCAGATTGGTCTCATTTATTGTTACCTCTCAAGGGTACCCCAAATCAGATTAAAATTTTGAGAGAACCTTACATGAAGCATACGGTCACTAAGCTAGGAGAAGGTAATGAATCTGCTGATTCTGTCCTGGGAAATTATCTAACTGAGCTTAAACTAAGACATCATCCCTCAAGAAAGGCCAGTTCTAGAATTGACACTCAGCCTAAGCTCCTTCAACTTTCTCAGGCTGAAAAGGATGACTGTAGACTAGTGGACATGGTTTCGATTTCAAAAATGGTACACTTAGACCATGGATACATTTCTTGGCCTACACTACATCCTAGCCCTTTAACTCACTGGATTGAAGAATTTTTAAGGGCGGGCACACATTTTTTGTTCTTTTGCGTTGTACATAAATAAATTGATGTTGTTTTTCTTTAATGCTTTGATACTGCTCTCTTTTGTTGATTGATTTGATGTTGTTTTCTTTTGATTTGTTTTATTTTAGTTTAATGCTTTGTTGCTAGTTATTTTGGTTTTGAATAAAGAGGCAAACTTTTGGTTGCAATGGAAACACCAGGGTTATTAATTAACTGAAATCTTGAGCAAAAGACTGTGCTGTTAAAATATAGAATGTTTTTTAGTAGCAGTGTTCCTAATTGGCCATGCATTCATTGAAGTTCTACTTAATCCCTGTAAATAACTCAGAATTTAGAGGTTTGGAATACTATTTCGAGGCTCCATCCATTTTACATCTAAAGTGTCCAGGGGAGTGACAGCAGAGGACCCATGGAAAGGAAACAAGGTAGATAGTATATCATATATAAATGATCCCATGCCATGATTTCAGAAAAGCTAAAAGCTATCAAGAGTCAAAACTCCTTAAAGAAAAATACATATCAAAGCAAAGTATCAAAAGCATGAATTTCAAATTGCCAAAAGTTCCTCTCCGTCCATGAGATGAAAAGTAAATTCTTCTCTCACACAAAAGGACACTATGGATAGAGGAGCCTGAATAAAATTCAGAAAGAAAGGAAGATGGAGGACTCAAAAAAGAACTAAAGTTCAAATAGCAAAAAAGTGCAATTGGCATGGGAATGAGGAATAAATGGATAGTGCTGTTTACTATATGTTACAATCCTGTGGTGTCCAAGCTAGAAACTACCTAAGGATGGGTAAAATAAATCTCACTTATTTGGCCTCAAAAGAGTTATTCAGACTTGCAAATATTCTTGATGTTACCATTTCCCAAAGAATGGACTACTTCTCAATGATTTAAATGCATAGGTTGGCCAGCCTAGGAATACAAACATCTAGAAGATTTCAACTTTTAGTCAGATGGTATTGCACTGGGAAGAATTTAAGTCAGAAATCTGGGGTTCACCAGGTAGTCGCCAATTGTTGCAGCTGCAACATTTTCCCAAAATTCTGAAAAATTCCGGGACCCTCCTTTGCTTATATTAGCTTGATTTGTTTATTTCATTTGGCTTAATAATTCTTCACAAAGGTTTTTTCCTGATGCTTGAAACAGTCCACTGCTTGTTTTTGATTTTTTATTACCTTAGAAAGCGTTTTAAAGTTTGTGAGTCGGAAGAATATTTTCTTGCAACCCCGCTGTTGCGGAGGAATAATAAGTTTTAGCCTCATATTCTTCTCCGGCGCGTTTGTCGGCTGCCCTTTGGTTTCGAGTCGAAACGTATTGTTACTTTGGTTTCCGCAGTTGCGGACGGCAGATGGCAGAGTCTCCCGATTTTCACCTTGACTTTTCAGACCTCGCATTGTGTTTTTTCCAAGCTTTAAGCTTTGGGCTTCCACCATTGCGGATGGGAAAAGAGCTATCTCTCTGATATTTTAGCTATTTTAGCTTCCGATGAAGACTTTACATTGTGGATTGACGTGTCCTTTATGGTTTCGCTGTTGTGGCTCCCGCTTCCGCTATCTTTCTGACGATTAGTCTTGCGAAGTTCCAAGGCAGATGTCTTGCGGATAGATTAGTGTTTTGGTCACCCGACATTGCAGAAGGAATTATCCTTATGGCATCCGATCCGCTTGTCTTCCGCCATCCGATTTTATTTTTCGCCCACCTCTTATGTTTGTCTATATATATATGGGGTCGGACAGGATTTATTATTCTATTACTATTTCCAACTGTCGTGATCTGTCGCTCTTGTGTGCTTTCGTGCTCTCGAGCTCGCAAGGACCCCGTTGTCGGTACCCACATCTAGGTGGCTCGACTGTGGAAGCTTGACCACCCTTCTTCCCACCGTCCATGCAGCGTTGCCAGGTAGGCTTCTCATTGCATTATCCCATTCATTTGAGCTGTTAGTTGATTTTTCTACGGTTGGGTTTTCTCACGGCCATTTTCCCTTGGCCTATTAGTTACATGCCTATATATTGAGGATGTTGTAGCGTGACTATCTGTGGGGGGGGGGGGGGGGGTTTGACCCACAGGGTATTTTCCCCATGGCCATTTGTTATGTGGCCCTGCGATTAGTGAATGGGGGTTTGGTGCAGATGGTCGTTACGCTCTCTGCACCAATCCGCCCTATGTGATGATGCTTTTGGGTAAGGGAAGGTTTTCATGGTTTTTCTATGGCGTTTGGAATGTTTGCCCCCCTTTTTTGTTTTCGTGCTACTCGCACCCTCAAACCACAGCCGTAGTTCACCGTGCCGTTCCATGCACAGTCGGTTTTGAACCCAAGCTAGTGGAAGAGGATATATCAATGCATATAGTTTTGTTGACCATAGATTGCACGGGTAGCGCTAACACCGTCGAAAGTTTGCATAGTCTCCTCTGTCATTCCCACACAACGCGATGATTATGGCACCCACAGAGAGCCGAAGTTTTCCGTGTGTTAATGTAGATTTATTTTCCGCTCGAAATTTGTTGATAGAACTGTTTTGGCATTAGATAGCAGTGTTAGCTTGCACATATTTGCTTCATTTAAGTAATTTATGTCATGTTAAACATAGATGAAGTGAAACACTGCACTCTGTTGTCTCAATGTTTGTAACTTATCTAGAAATGGCTTAATGTTATAATTTCATATATGACAGGAAGATTCCGAAATCGTAATGTCGAAAAGGCAAAAGAAGAAGGCCCCTGTGGTCGAAGAGGAGCCCGAAGTGGAAGTTATTACCAAAACTGAATACATCTATGAAGACACCAAGTGTATATCTGGTGTAGAACCTGAATACCAGTGGGGAGAGATATATAGATTGATCATGCGCCGAGAGGTGCTTGATATGGGCTTGGAAGAAGAAGGCATTTATGCCAATATAGAGAGATCTTCACTGAGGAAGATTGCCACCAGACCAGATCTTTTCCCATGCTCTGAAGCGATTGGTTGGATTCTGCCCCGGGCAGATGTAACTAATATGATCCTGGAAAATGTTGACAAACAAGGCTATGCTGCTTATAGCCCAGGATATGTAGCACTGGCCTACCACCTTCCAAAAGCTCAAGTATTCTTGTCTAACGATTGGTTGAACAACACCAGAATGGACGTTGTTGAGACCCTTAAAAGAATGTTGTTGACTGGAAAGCATTTCAGAACCAGGGCTACTGGAGAGTATGACACAGCAAGCTTAAGGCCCCCATACAGGTTCATCGCCCTAATGCTTAACAGAATTTTTGGAAGAGCTCATGGCAAGAGCTTCAAATTGGAGTGGATACCCATTATTTTCTATGTTGCAACCCAAGGGACCATTTTCAACTGGGCTAACATAGTATCAAACAGTCTTTCAGCTTGTATGGCCTCAGTTTTGGGAGGAGTGTCCCAAAATAGGTCTGAATTTTATATGAGTTCCATACTTGTTGATTGTATATTGTGCAATCAACCTTTCCTTGGTCTAAGATGAATTTGGGATAGGGAGAGGATGCCTATTTACGATGCATACAAACCACTATGGGCACACAAATACCATAGTCATTATCGAGAGGTTTGTGAACAGTTCATCATGCCCTTGTATACTCTCATTTTTCTGAAGGAATGCAACTGCATGTCAGAAGAGGCATTGCAGGAAGTCGAAGAATATGCAGACCATTTCCTGACTGAAGATGGACTCTACTTCAGGATGTTTGGAGGCTCCAGAGCAGCCTCCCTACTGCCCAAATATGCCACAGACTACATCATTCATAAAGAGGCAGTTAGACAGGTATTCCTGGATGGCATTGGGAGTTTTCTGTTTGAACATAAGAAGACTGCCTATCCCCCTTTGCCTTTCAAGTTAGGGAGCTATAAATTTAACAGAGTAAAGAAAGTAGATTAATTTGTAGAAGAATTGGACAAGTTTCATTTTGGTGAGATGCCCTTCCATAGAAATGACTCTCACAGCAAAGTGGTTGAACACTGCAAAGAGCACAACGCCCATTTCGAATACACCCACCATTGGGATAGAGAAGAATCTGTCTTCCGAAATGCATTGAATATGACAGCCTTGAGGAGAAGGTTCAAGAAGAACATAGCCACAAAAGGTGGGAAGGGGCTGGATGAACAAGAAAAAGCTGATGAAGAAGCCAGGAAGCGAAATGAGGAAGCCCAAAGGTTGGAACAAGAAGTTGCAGGGTGGTTGCAAGGAGAAGAGGAGGAAAAAATAAAGGCTGCATAAGAGGCAGCTAGAAAAGTAGAGGAAGAGGCAAGAAATGAAGAAGAAGAAAGGAAAAGAAATCTTGATGAGGAGCTTAAGAGACAAGAAGCAGAGAGGCTGAAGCTTACCTAGTCAACAACAGAATAGTCACCCTCTGACGCAGCTGGAGGACAGACCCAGGACATGGAGAACCTCGAGGTTCAGGATCCAGAAGTACCGACTGCTAGCACACCTGGACAGTCTGTGGTCCCTACACTGAAGTTGGTCCCCTTTGAACAGAAGAAAGGTGAAGAAATACCTGATTTTAACACTGTTTTCTATGACAAGGAGACAAAGAGGATAGTGAAGAGAACGAAAAGGAAGATTGAAACAGGAGGTCTGAGCGAAAAAATGATAACAGATACGCCCATTGTGTTTGGAACAGACCGAGACCCAAGATTCACCATTTTAGCCGGAGCTACACTGATTCATGCTTCGGAATATAATGTGGATAGGATTATGACAGACTTGGAGCAATCCAAGAGTTCCTCTGCTCAACTGAAAGACACATTGAGAAAGGAGAGGGAGGAAAGCAATAATCTGAAAAGAAAATATGAGGACATGAAAAAGGAGATAAGGTCTTCAAAGGATGAACTGTAGCTCCTCCAAGCAGAGAGACAAGCTAGTGAAACTGCACAAGAGTGCCTGGAAAGAGTGCAACAAGAGTATTAAGAGTTAAGGGTGGAAAAGGAACAACTACTGGGAAGGATAGAAGGCTTAGAGTTGCAGAAAACCACCTTGGAGACAAATGAGAAGCAAGCCCAAGAGCAAGAGGCAAGACTTCAAGAACAGGTCACTTCCCTGACAACAGCTTTATAGGTAGCAAAAGAGAAGCAGGTTGACCTCAAACCTTTCAAAGAACATGTGCTGGCACAAAAGGCCAAGATGCTTCAGCTGCAAACTGCCATGGAAGAAAAGAGATGCAAAGTTTTGCAAATAGATGGCAGATTAGAGGAAATTCTGGAGACTTCCTCTTATTTTGTTGATAGATCTTAGGATGTCATGGAAGTCCTGACTGCAAGAATGGCAAGGTTGGAAAATAATGAAGAAACTCCTGCAGAGCTTCCCTCGAAAAATCAACAGGCCCTGAAGTAGGATTACGACTTGTTAGAGTTTTCCATAAGCACAGCAGAAGATTTCAAAAAAGATGTTAGAAAGACTAAAGGAGCATGCACCAAATTCTTCAGAAGGCTCCTAATTACCTACAACCGGTGCCAAGTGGAAGCCGAGCAGAGGCTAGAGGTTTTTCCAGACCACAACTCATTTGTGGAGATTTTACAGAAGAGATATCAAGAGGAGGAAGCAAAGATACAGCACATTAAGGCCCTCGACCACCAGGTCTTAAGGAATGAAGTAGATCATTCTGCCATCAGTGTGCAGCTATTGGAGGATCAGCTTCGTCTAAGTGTGGCCAGAATCGAGGCCATCAAGAACCAAGCTACAAAGTTTGAGATAAACATTCAATTTTTTGAACCTTGCACGTTTGAAGGCATTGCATCTGAGACTGTGGCATGGAATAAATTCCTAAATACCCAAGCTGGGCCCTCCTCATGAATAATCATTCACTTTTGTAATATATAACGATTTTGTAAACACTTAAGGAAAGTGAAATTTTTGGGAAGCAAAGAGTTGGGAAGCCCAACAGTCATTTGTGGGCATCCCAACAGTCTCATCCTTTTTGTATAAATATAGAAGACTTAGAGGAAGAAGGGGCTTTTTCCCAGTTAGACATGTAAAGCGATATTGTAAGAAGAACTACTTTTTTTTGCAATAAAGAATTATTGTTTGCCTGTTGGAGAAAGATTGGTGGGACTTTCAAATGTTATGCTGTGGATTGTAGAAAGATGAACTATTTTGTTTTTCCAGCTTTTTGTCCATTAACTGTGAGATCGTTCTAACTCTTAGAGCCTATGTTCTTGTCTGAATGATTTCTGGTTGATTCTGTGGAATTACCACCATGAGTAATGTATGTTGTTCATAAACAATTGCCTATCTGATTGTCTAAATATCTTTAATCATTCATGTGTTGTAGGAAGGAATATCAGCTATCTGTAATTTCTCTTTATAATACATGCACAATACACATTACTCATAAATAGGTGACAATTTGGCTCCCCGGGGATAGATAGATAGATAGATAGTTAGTTTTACTTTGTTGTTGCATATGTGATTTAGATGCTTGTGAGTTCTAAGACAAGAGGTAAGAACCTGTGCATCACGTTGTAAATACTCCTTGCGTCCTTTATCATCCTACATGGTTAATTAGGCATATGCATATCATACATTAAGTCAAAAATACAAAAATATACGGTGGACCGGACCGCAACCGATAAATCCTTTTGTTACTTGACCTATGGTAGCCGGACCACAAACCGAACGGATTCCCTATTCCAAACAGTCACGGGCTAGTTGGGAATGTTGACTGGGGAGAATCCCTTGCTGTTGTTGCCTGCGATTTTCTAGGACTCAACACCAAGATAGATCACTTCTTCCTTACCGAACGTGCATTTGGACATCTTGACGTAGAACCGTTTTTATTTTAAAATAACGAGTACTTGTTCCATATGTACAAGATGGTCCTTATATGTCTTACTGTATATGAGGATGTCATAAAAAAAACTAGTACAAACTTCCTTAGTAATGGCTGAAATAGGTTATTCATGGTTACTTGAAATGTCGTTGGAGCGTTAGTTATCCCAAAAGGCGTTACATTAAACTCATAATGTCCTTCATGGGTCTGAAAAACTGCCCTTGCCACATATTCTAGCCTTACTATGATTTGGTAATATCCCTACCTTAAGTATAATTTTAAAAAGTACCTTGCACCATGTAGCTTGTCCAACATTTCATCGATAAATAGAATGGGAAATATGTCTTTAATAGTTCTCTTGTTTATTCCTCTATAGTCGATGCATAACCTAAATGACCCATCCTTCTTTCGTATCAGTACTATTGGTGTAACATAAGGACTCCGACTTTCTGTAATCATTCCACACTTGAGTAAATCATGGATTAATATTTCAATCTCTGTTGTATGATGGTGTGGATACCTATAGGGTTTAACATTGACGTGGCTTGATCCAGACTTGATTTTGATGACATTCTCGATCTTCCTTTCTGGTGGTAACTCCATGGGGAGATATTAAAATACCTTTTTTACTTTTGTATTAGTCCTTGGATCTCTGGTTGACTTGGTTTAATGACTTCTGAAGTTAATATTTCCATATCTTGGCATTGTACAACATACGCTGGTGCACCCTTTCTAATTAGCTTCCCCATTTTGTGGGATGACACAATTTGTGTGTGAGGGGGTTGGAACCCATACAACTTGTATTTTTCTCCTTACCACTTAAACTTTATAAAGTTTTCTTGGTGGTTTGCTGAGTAGGTACCTAGTGTTTTCAGCCATTAAATTCCTAATACTACATCAACTCCTCCTAAGGGTACTACATAAAATATTGACTCAAGGTTATAGTTTTGTATTTGCAGCTTAACTTTGTGGCAGTTTCCCACTTTTTTTATCTTCTTTCCATATGCGACCATTAACTTCATGTTGGGTATTGGATATATGAAAAGGTTAAGCCTCTTTGCAACACTTATGTGAATGAAATTATGGGTACTTTCCGTGTCGAATAGGATGAAAAAATTGTTATTTTTTATATGCCCTTTAAGTTTTAATGTCTATGGTTGGTGTATTCCTTTTATGGCTGTGATCAATATCTTGGGTGTTTCTTCATCTTCTGAATTCGATGAAGGATTTTTGATGTCACATGTTTCTTCTATGTTGTATTCCTCGTTGTCTAACTTGTATTCCTCTTCTGCTTCACATTGATATAGGTTCTTGGTGGTCTCTTTTTTCAAACATCTATGTCTTGGGTCCCACTTCTCTCCGCAATTTTTACACTTTCCTTCTTTCATTCGTTGGACTTCTAAGGTGGGTCTGTTGTCACTTCATAGATATGGTGGCTATTATTTGGTGTCAGTTTTGGTATTTTGGATGAACCTTCGATATTTATTATGGTTTTTGTTCCACGTAATGAATTTTTTCTTGCGTCTCTCCTTGTCCAAGGTTAAGACATTTATTAGCTCTAGTTCATCCCTGATATATGGTTTTAGTCCTACACATAAGTTTGTAGCCATTGAGTGTCTGTGATTTTTGGCACACGTGTCGCTAGGGATTCCCATTCATCGGTGTATCATAGACGTCATTTTTCTGCTGTAGTCTGGTGAGTTTTGCAAAGAAGTATTTTTCTTTTAAATCTTCAAACCTATTAAAGAAGTCATTTTTGAATGTGTTCCAATTGAGATTAGTTGTCCGTGTTGTAATCTTCCACCACATATACCAGTTGTATTCCTGATCTCCTAGTTTCATTGAGGAATATTTTATCATTTCTTCATCTAATGTGATATTGTGTATGGAGAAAAAATCTTCTTCCTTGTTGATCCATGCCATGCTCCATTTTGTTTTGCCATTGAATTTTGATAATTCTAACTTGGGTTTCATTTGATATCAACTTATTTTTGGAGGAGAGAATGGTTGTTCAGGATGTGGGGAATGATCGTGACTGATCTCTTCTTGTGGGATTTCCCCTTTGGGAGGAATTGTCGTATGATGGTGTTGAAATATCATAAACCCATTGATAAAATAATTAATCATTATTTGTTTAATTTCCTACCCACTAGCTTAGATAGTTGGCATCCACTTGCACCTTAGAGTCAACACTTGCCATCTATATCCCAAGAATGATTTATTTGTGATTCTGGGTTGATATTGACCACTTTATGGCCATCCATAATTAGTAACAGCTCTTTACAACAAATTCTTCTTTATTCTTCTTTTTCTGCTTTAGCCTGCTTTTCTGTGGATAAGGTAAATTTAGTCAACTAGGAAACTGGCACCTTTTGTTTCCAACCCATCCTCCATTATTTTCTCTCCATATTCTAGGATTAGAAAGTCTTTTCTTCACTCATAATGACTTACACATACTATTTCTAATTCGTGAGGTGCTTGATAGATTAGGAAAGTGATTTAGCTAACTATGGGGTTTATCATTATTAGTAAGCCTGCTTTATGAGCTAGCTTGAGTTGTCTTCTAGAAAATCTATTTTCATTTATAAGGATGTATTACCTATGTAATAATATCAATTATAATTTATTGATCATTCATTAATATGTGTTCATTAATTCTTCTTCTTCTCTCCTTATGCTAATTCTCTACAATTCTCTATGACGTTAATTTTGTGCCTAGATCCTTAGCTTTTTTATGAAATTCCTTATGCCATCAAGGATTTATAATTTCTACATGGTATTAGAGTGTAATGTTGGAGCAGAGTCCCGCAGCTACAGGAAAAGCTGCCATTTTGGTGGATAGACAGTTTGGCGAAGACGAAGAGATAAGGTGAAGCTACGACGCCGTAGCATGTTTCTAGCTGCAGAGTAGAGCCGGAAACCGTGACTGTTTGAACAGAGAAGTCAAAGGAGACGACAGTACCTGAGCGGCCGAGAAGAGAGAGCTCAACCACTGCATTGAAGGCAGCGATGAAGACAGGAGGGCTCAGCTACCCTCATAAAGGAAAAGGAGCAACGAGGCCGAGGTATTGAAGACGAAGGACAGGAGAAGGGAAGCGGTGCATAGTACCCATGGTCAGCGCTGGGAAGCATGGAAGACTGCAGAGAGCAGTGGTGTGACAGAAAGCAGCTACCCCAAGTACAGATATGCTGACTATCACTAGTTAGGGTTTGGGTTACTGTTGGGACAGGCCCACAGTGTTGTAATGGCGAGACCTTTGGGCCGCCTATAAAGGGATGTATTTTGTATTGTAAAAGGTTGGAATTTTGGGCATTTTAGGCCATCCAGCTAGTCAGAGTATCAGTAGTTTGTTAGCTTAATGTATTTTGTATTGTAACAATCCGCAGGGATTGATAGACAGAGAGAGAGAGAGAGAGAATATATTGTGAGAAGGCAATATAGAGATAGAGAAGAGATCTAGGAGAGAAGGGCTCCAGGCTGAGTGCAGATTTACCCAGAATATCTCTAGCTGCATATGCGGTGCAGCATAACTGTGTACCTCTCCCAAGTTATAATAATAGAAGCACAGTTCTGTGGACATAACTTCCACCCTGGAAGTGAACCACGTAAAATCTTAGCGTTATGTGTTTGATTCATGTGATTGTATTTACTTGTTATATCTGTCATTCATTGCATGAAATTTGCTTACAGTAAATGTATGTATGTGTTATTCAGTTCGCAGCATATTTAAAAGGTTGAATGCAAGTTTAAGTCTTTAAGTATTCCGTATAAGAGTCTATCTGAGTTTCCCTTGAGACAATTAAGAGTCGCAGTATAAAACAGCTTTGGGTATTGAAGTTAACACCAGTAAAGATAAGTACGTTGAGTCGCAGTGGTAGGATATCGCAGGGAGGCGATATCGCACTAGCAGAGGAGCTGTGGTGCATGATACCGCGGGTTGAGGAGTGAGTGTAGGAGAAAGAGAGGTGTTACCCAGGACGCGATAAAGGTTGGAGTCATTGCGAGCAAGAGGAAACTGCGCATCGCGTCGCAGAGAGGAAAGAACGGTCTCGCTAGGTAAGAAGAGCTGCGAGATGCACCCAGGATGCCAAAAAAAACCTGGTCGAGACACTTGAGTCCTTGACCAACCCATTGGGATCACTTTGGGTGAGACTTCAGGCCGCTCTGCGGTCTGTCACCGAAAGGGCTAGTGAGCTAGGGGTGTTGTTGGTTCATTATAGTAAACCCGGGTCTGCCCAGGCAAGCCAACAAATGGTTCCGTTGCCGGTTTTGAACAAACTGAGCACTGATGTTCTGTTGGCATCCTACTAGAGACGAACTCAATGAGTGGGTTGTGTGTAACAAGAAAGAGTTTTCTGAATGAGAGAACAAGAGTCCTAGACTGAGTACAGAGGACTGGTTACAAAAACATATCGTTACAGACCTGCATGCGATATTTTTTGCAACCTTTGGAAATGAACTTTATGACTGGTTATCAAAGTTGACTGATAAGAACATATTCAAGAAGAAAAGAAACATTATCTGGACACTGGAGCTGATTCAGACTGTGAAGAACCTGGATAATCCCATTACGAGGACAGTAGACTTCTGGCTTGCGAGTGTGCTAGAAGGCTTCGTCACAGAGTTTGTAGTCGACCAGAGAAAAAGCTTCAGTGAGGCTGAACGATACTTCTTCAAAGGATATCGCGGTAAGTACCTAAAATCTTTAAACTTGTCCATTAAGATGCTATTATATGAAAAAGGAAGAATGGATCTAGTTTCAGATGAATAAGTAAAGATAGTAATGTCACAAGAGTTTGAAAGTGATTTTGATGACATTGGACGTACACGTAGTGGAAAGAAATACAAAGTAGATTTCAGCTCTTCCATATTTGAAGACAGTTCAGATAATACTAGACAACAGAGTCACAGCACCACAGAAAGAACAGAAGGGGGTATCCCTTAACACCCTTATACCCCACAGAAACAGAGCGGGACTCAGAACAATCCCGTAGGAACTCCATCTAGTAGCTCGCAGACAGTACATACTACCGCTACATCACCTCCACCTACACCGCTAAGTGGGAGTAACACATCAAATCAACATCCACCATGAAGAAATAGAATGGGGGATGATATGAAGCTACCTATGTTTAAGGGTATAGGGGCAGAGGACCCAGAGAAGCATTGGTTTCTATGTGAATCCATGTGGACCATTAAAGAAATCAATGATGATAATAGTAAACTTGTACAGTTGGTCACCACACTGAGAGAACGAGCCTTAACATGGTACATGAAGTATACCTCAGCGGTTACCTCAGCGGTACCCAAAACACTTATCCAGGTTAGGACTGCCATGATTAAAGAGTTCAAGAAACCTAAGTCTGAGTCACAGTGCATTACAGAGCTTAAAGACATCAAACAGTTACCTACAGAGTCAGTGTGGGACTTTGATAAGAAATTTAAAGCCCTTATAGACCAAGTCAGCTTTGAGTTTGCCCCGGAGCAGCATAAGGAATGGTTTATTGCAGCGCTGCTCCCTCACATTAGACTACCATTAATGCAGCAGAAACTCCAGACATAGGATGACGCGTTGGAGATGGCGATGAAACTAGAGGCTTCACCTCTAGCTGAAACTAGTACAGGTATGACAAACCTGCAAAACCATTTGGCTAACTTCACAATACAGATGCATGAGCTTAAGAAAGGGAAAGAGGTTGCGCAAGACATATGGTGCATAAAGTGTAAAGCACAAGGCCATACTAAAGATAACTGTCCAGTATTTGTAGAATATCTAGCAACCGAGGCTCCTAACCCCTTACCACAGACCCACGGGCTGTGGTGTGAAATATGCAAAACAAGAGGACATCTACCTCACCAGTGCCTTCTACTTCATAAGTACGTGTAGACCCCTAAGAACTTATACTGCGTCTTCTGTAAATCCGTAGGCCATGATGAACACGATTGTCGAGCCTATGATCTCATGGTCGGAGCAAAGAAAGACCTGTACAGAGTCCAATCAGAAACACAGGGTCCAGCAGCAGGACCACAGCACGATCCGGCTTATGGTGGCCGTGGAGGAGGATTCAGAGGCTTTGGCCGCGGTCGCAGACTAGTTACTTGTTACAACTGTGGAGTTGTAGGACATTATGCTAGGGACTGTCAGAGCCCTACTACCACATGTAACTATTGCAAATCTTACGATCACGCTATAGAAGACTATCCTACCTTGATAGCTAAGATTAGAGAACCTAAGCCAGCAGTCCACCAGAACATCCAGTTTATTGCTGCTGAGCAGGAAGAGCCAGAACTAAGAGTCAACATTGTGACTTGCAATGGTGCTTCCACCAATGAAACATCACAGGATACCGAAAATACCACATGTCAGGAGTGGGTACGCAAAGCACCTAACAAAGCAACACCACTTGACCTACAGAAGAATAAACAGACATTTCAGGAAGCTAAGACTTTCTTTGATGACCCTACGCAATTAGGATCGTAGGTACCACCATCTAGGGGCATACCGCAGCAAGCACCTTGTGGCGTTAGCCCTGTACAGACATCGCAGACTACCACATCGGGCGCTTGCGACGAAGACGAGTTGGCAGGAAGTGTACAATCCTTCCTGCGCAGTTGTTTAAAACTCATGAGAAATGAGCAAGCTATCGGAGAACTTCAGCGCATCATAGATCAGTGTCATCCATCTTCTTCCATGACCAGTGCACAACGTGCTATTCATAATATTATGGGACATACAAGAACAGGAAGAGAGATGCGACTCACAGCACAGGTTGGAGAATTTGAAATGGACGAGGTCATCCTAGATTTAGGATCAGAGGTAAATGTTCTAACTAAGAAGACATGGGAACAGATGGGTAGCCCTAAGTTAGTCAGATTGCCTATCCATCTCAGATTAGCTAATCAACAGCAGGTATCACCCCTGGGTCGATTATCATAGGTGCCAGTTGACATCGACGAAGTTCGCAGCTCTGTAGACTTTGAAGTTATAGAAATTCTTAGTCATAGTAAACCATATCCAGTACTGTTAGGCATTGATTGGGCGATCCGTAACATGGCTGTTATCGACTTAAAGAGAAGACAAATGACCTTTGAGGATGCGCAGATCCGGGTCATTGCACCGTTAGATCCTCTTCAGGGTCCTAGATACATTGAACCTATCCGAGCAGAGGAAGATGCATGTAACATGGACAGTCTCTATCAGATGACTGTGAACCAGAGCGACTACATCAATCCAACCATAGAAGGGAACATTAGCTGGCTATGCGACAACTCATGCGCATCGGATTCAGATGTTGGTCTAGAGAACTGGCAAAACAGACTTTACGAAGTCTCAGCGCGCAGATGTGCGTATATGACTAAGTCACTGCGATGGATTGGTGCCAAGAACAATGAGATTCCCTCATTTCATGGTCTAACAGATATCCAAGACTTCCTCATGCAGTTTGAACAATATATTCCTCACGAGCAGAGGATCGCAGCTATGGACCTTGCAGTACGAGCCACACCTGCAAGATGGTGGTATGCACATAAAGAGAATATCGCATCATGGGATGATCTTAAGCGATTGATGGCGATCATATTCTCTACCGATAGAGAATATCTCCAACAGAAATACACAGGAGAAAGTGACCCCAGGTCACACATCCAGACATGTGAACAGAATTGGTCAGACATTCCTGAGGATGAATGGGTTCATCGATTCATTCACACTTTGGACCCAGTTCCATGGAACTGGTACACAGAGACTGAATTGCGTAAGGGAACGACTACATGGACACTTTTAATAGACAACTTTCTACTCACCTTCACTTTTGAATCTGAGTATCCAAATGTTGATCAGGCCCTAGATGTAATAAATACTAAGATATTTGAGGATCCTCGGAACATCAACATTCTAGAGTCAGAAGGGACTCGCGATGTCGATGGACCGAAGCTACAGACTCCAGAAATCACAGAGCCGCTCAAGATTAAAAAGATCAATATTGGCACAGACACAGAACCAAAGTTTGCCTCTATTGGAGACTACTGGACCGATGAAACAGTTGGACAGATTGCAGAATTGCTACATGACTATCAGGACCTATTTCCCACCAAGTTCACAGAGATGAAGGGAATAGTCAGATACCTGGGAGTAATGAGGATACCATTGAAAGAGGATGCTAGACCAGTCAAGCAGCGTCCATATAGATTAAATCCGCACTACAAAGAAAAAGTTAAGGATGAGATCGATAAGATGCTAGCAGCAGGAATCATTGAACCCATAGAAGAGAGCGAATGGGTTAGTCCCATGGTCGTGCAAGAGAAGAAAACCAAAGGAGACATCAGGATCTGTGTCGACTTACGTAAACTCAATGACGCATCGCTTCATGATCCATTCCCGACACCTTTGACTGATGAAGTACTAGACAATGTGGGAGGACAGGAGGTCTACTCCTTCACTGATGGATTTTCAGGCTATCACCAGATCAGAATCCACTCAGAAGATTGACATAAGACCACGTTTGCAACAGAATGGGGCTCATTCCAGTATACGGTAATTCCCTTTGGTCTTAAGAATGCACTAGCTATCTTTTCTAGAGTAGTAGTTGCTGTATTTAAAGAATACATCCATAAATTGCTAGAAGTTTATTTTGATGATTGGATTGTATTTGGATTAATTGACAAGCACATAGGAGATTTAAGACTGATGTTAGAAAAATGTAGGCAGTACCAGATTTCTCTGAACTTGCAAAAATGTATATTCTGTGCGCCATTTGGTATTTTGTTGGGTCACATTGTTTGCAGACAAGGCTTGATGGTAGATCCTGCAAAGATTGCCATCATTGTCAATATTCCAGCACCCAACTTAGTCAAACAATTGAGAACAGTACGTGGTCACACCGGGTACTACAGAAAATTCATCAAGGGATACGCTAAGATTACAACACCGATGGAAAAACTGTTAAAGAAAGATATAAAATTCCTATGGAATGAGGAATGTCAGCAGAGTCTAGATACACTTAAAGAGAAGATGTTTACATCACCTATCTTAGTATTTATAGACTGGACTAAGCCGTTTCATGTACATGTGGATGCATCTGGCATCGCAATAGGGGTTGTTTTAACGCAACCAGGAGAAGGAGGTATCGATAATCCTATCGCATACTCCAGCAGAAAAGAACTACACCACGACAGAAAGAGAAGGCTTAGCTATGGTGTACGTGCTACAAAAGTTCAGGCACTACTTGTTGGGTGCCTCGTTCAAGATGTTTACTGACCATTCTGCATTAAAGTACCTGGTCAATAAGCCAGTGTTAGGGGGAAGAATCTGCATATGGTTACTCCTCTTTCAGGAGTATGATTTTGAAATCATTGTCAAACTAGGAAGATTGAACGCCAGACCCGATCATCTGTCGCGAATAGACTCAGGAGAAGAGCCAAGTAATCTAGAGGACAATTTTCCAGATGCGCAGTTGTTCTCTATTCAGATCGCAGATGAGTACTATGCTGATATCATTCATTTTCTCACTACAGGAAGGGCGCCTGAGGAGTTTACCAAGCATAAAAAGAGGCAGTTGGTTGTTAAAGCAGCAAACTTCACCCTGATCGCAGGACAGTTATACAAGTTAGGTCTAGATGAAGTCCTGTGCATATGTGTGATGCCGCATGAAAAAGAGGCTATTATTAGAGAAGCACATTCAGGTACCACAGGAGGTCATTTCGTAGGAAAGCCGACTGCGCAGAAAATCCTGACCGCAGGATTATGGTGGCCTACGTTATACAAAGACACTAAGGACTTTTGCAAATGCTGCGATATCTGCCAGAGGGTAGGAAAACCTTCACGAAGAGATGAAATGCCACTGCGACCACAGGTTACGTTGCGCGCATTTGACAAGTGGGCTATAGACTTTGTGGGTCCCATCAACCCACCAGGAAAACGAACTGGTGTGCGATATATCATCACTGGAACAGAGTACCTCACCAGGTGGGCAGAGGCCAAAGTAGTAAGAAACTGTGATGCTTCTATAGCCGCACAGTTCATTTTTGAAAACATCATCACTAGATTTGGATGCCCAGTAATTTTGATGAGCGATCAAGGCACACACTTCTTGAATCGCACCATTGAGGCCTTGACGGAGGAATTTTAGACACAGCACCATAAGAGCACTCCCTACCACCCGCAAGCTAATGGTACGGTGGAGGCCTTTAACAAGATTTTAGAAAATGCTCTTACTAAGATATGCAATAGCCAAAGGAATGATTGGGACCTCAGAGTTAACGCTGTATTATGGGCGTATAGGACTACATGCAAGAAACTTACAGGACACACACCTTTCAGTTTGGTGTATGGATAGGAGGCTGTTATGCCTATGGAGTATATCCTTCCCAGTTTAAGAATTGCTCAGATCACTGGAATGACTGATTCAGACATGGTGCAGGAAAGGCTAGCACAACTGCTTGCCTTAGAGGAAGACAGATTCATCACCGGATTCCATCAGAAAGTGCAGAAGGCACGAGAAAAAGCTTGGCATGACAGACACATTAAGAGTAAGACTCTTCAGATTGGAGAGCTAGTACTCCTCTATGACAATAAATTTCTTAAGTTTCCAGGGAAGTTCAAGATGCATTGTTTTGGGGCCATATCAGATACAGCAAGTTACAGAGGGAGGAGCCATTCAGCTCAACAAACTGAATGGGGAGCTTCTTCCCACGATGATCAATGGCAGTAGGCTTAAGCTTTATAGTGACAGCCACTCCACCTCTTAGCCCTAACTCAGAGTCGCGAAGGTGCAGATGTCCAGTGTAGTTGAAAGGAGGCATCGCACCAGGAATTAGTCTACACTGGAAAGTATTCTAAGTATAAGGAACCGTATAAGGACGGTTCATTTTGAAAGAAAAAAAAAACGCTTAAGATTGTTTTGAGCAAGTGATGCGGTGTGGCATCGCAGCAGCGTGATGTTTCTCCGTGCCACGTACCTAGTTTTGTAATGAAACAGAGGGCTAGTCAAGTCGCCTTCTGACAGATAGTTAATGAGGAAATGACCGGTATATCTTACTGTAGATTTTGCATGGCATAATAAATGTTTCCAGATTTGGAAAATCTTCGACGAGACCGGCGCCTGCACACACACGTTTCGAGGGAAATTGATCGGATTTCAGCATTTATTGAGGATCGTAATGACGGTTGTGGTCTCGTCCAAGCAATTAATACGACCGATGGGTTCAGTCTAGATGACCGTTGTATCCGGGATTACCGCCTTCAGCATAAAAGTAGGAATTATTCATTCGGGAGGGTTACATTTGTAAAGAGCCGAGAGCTATAGAGTGCGTTGTTAACTTTCCCCTGTCCAGAGATAATTTCGTTACAGAGTGCTGTGATTTCCAGAGTATTGCAGCCATTGCCAATCCAAAGTATAACACCGAGTGGGTTTTTCCCGAGGAGGAACCTTTAGAAGACATTCTGAGACGCTCCGAGCATGGTGGCCGTATGTCTGCTATGGGGACGCTGCCCAGGGTTGTGAACTTAGGAATATCATAGGTAAGACAATTTCCAAGGATGAGGAATCAAGCGCAGGATGTAGAAGATATCATCAAAGTCTCCGCTAAAGAGAAGAAGAAAGCCAAGCCGATCACTGAAGATAAGAAAGTAGAGCAGCAGAATGATGAGAAGAAATCTCCCGCTAGGAAGAAAGTAAAAATGAGAAAAAGAAAGCAACAGGAGAAGGAAGATGACCTATCTCATCAGCTAAGAGAAGAGCAAGAGGTTCCAAAGGTCAAGAATGAAAATATGCAGAACCCAAGCAGCGTGAATACCTGGAGCGAGTTGCTGAGGAGAAAAGTGAAAGGGAAAACAAACCAAGCAAGCAGAAATTCAGGATGCAGACAAAGGCTTGTTCTCGGAATGGAATTCCTGGTTTGTATACCTTTCGCATAAGTAGGCTCCAGACTGAATGAAATGTTTGGGAAGGCTGGTAGATACAGATTTTCCTTGTGATAAAAGTTCTAACCCAGATGAAGAGGAAAGGATATCTGTGGAAGACTTCTCAATACCGGAAGATCCTTAAAAGGTCTCGCAAGCGACGAGAGCGAGAGCACGATTGAGGGTAGGAAAGATAAGAGAGACCAATGAACTAAGTTACAGAAACTATAAAGAGCGTGTCACAGCTATGGAGAATGAATTAACAGGACTTCAGGACAAGCTTCAGTGCACTACGCAGGAAGCCAAGGAGAAGCTATAGCAGGAGAAGGCTGTTGGTAGTGGCTCGGGGACGAGCCACAAGTAAGTGTTAGGGGACTGTTGGAGCAGAGTCCCGCAGTTACAGGAAAAGCTGCCATTTTGGTGGATAGACAGTTTGGCGAAGACGAAGAGATAAGGTGAATCTACGACGCCGTAGCATGTTTCTAGCTGCAGAGCAGAGCCAGAAACCGTGACTATTTGAACAGAGAATTCAAAGGAGACGACAAAACCTGAGCTGCCGAGAAGAGAGAGCTCAACCACTGCATTGAAGGAAACGACGAAGACAGGAGGGCTCAGCTACCCTCATAAAGGAAAAGGAGCAACGAGGCCGAGGTATTGAAGACGAAGGACAGAAGAAGGGAAGCGGTGCATAGTACCCATGGTCAGCGCCGGGAAGCATGGAATACTGCAGAGAGCAGTGATGTGACGGAAAGAGGCTACCCCAAGTACAGATATGACGACTATCAATAGTTAGGGTTTGGGTTACTGTTGGGACAGGCCCATAGTGTTGTAATGGCGAGACCTTCAGGCCGCCTATAAAGGGATGTATTTTGTATTGTAAAAGGTTGGCATTTTGGGCATTTTAGGCCATCTAGCTAGTCAGAGTATCAGTAGTCTGTTAGCTTACTGTATTTTGTATTGTAACAATCCACAGGGATTGATAGACAGAGAGAGAGAGAGTGAGAATATATTGTAAGAAGTCAATATAGAGATAGAGAAGAGATCTAGGAGAGAAGGGCTCCAGGCTGAGTGTGGAGTTACCCAGAAGATCTCTAGCTGCATATGCGGTGCAGCAGAACTGTGTACCTCTCTCAAGTTATAATAATAGAAGCACAGTTCTGTGGATGTAACTTCCACCCTAAAAGTGAACCACGTAAAATCTGAGCGTTATGTGTTTGATTCATGTGATTGTATTTACTTGTTATATCTGTCATTCATTTCATGAACTTTGCTTACAGTAAATGTATGTATGTGTTATTCAGTTCGCAGCATATTTAAAAGGTTGAATGCAAGTTTAAGTATTTAAGTAATCTGTATAAGAGTCTATCTGAGTTTCCCTTGAGACAGTTAAGAGTCGCAGTATAAAACAGCTTTGGGTATTGTGTCCGATAAGTTAACACCAGTAAAGATAAGTACGCTGAGTCGCAGCGGTAGGATATCGCAGGGAGGCGATATTGCACTAGCAGAGGAGTTGTGGTGCGTGATACCACGGGTTGAGGAGTGAGTGTAGGAGAAAGAGAGGTGTTACCCAGGACGCGGTAATGCGATAAAGGTTGGAGTCATTGCGAGCAAGAGGAAACTGCGCATCGCGTCGCAGAGAGGAAAGAACGGTCTCGCGAGGTAAGATGAGCTGCGAGACGCACCCAGGATTCCAAACAGAACCTGGTCGAGACACTTGAGTCCTTGATCAACCCATTAGGATCACTTCGGGTGAGACTTCAGGCCGCTCCGCGGTCTGTCGCTGAAAGGGCCAGTGAGCTAGGGGTGTTGTTGGTTCATTATAGTAAACCCGGGTCTGCCCAGGCAAGCCAACATGTAATGTCCCCGAACCTTTGACCAGCGAAGACGACGCTACCATAACACTATCTACCTGGGAAACTAGCCCCATGAACATACACATAAAAATGGAATGCTTTGAACTAAAACATCCCTACATTCTTACCATACAGCGAAAGAAAAACCATACATTCAAGCATTTAGCATGTTCATCATTTTCATTAAAAATCAAATACAATTTGCAGAGATGAAATAGTCAAGAATACTTATCTTATGAACAAACTCGTCCTACAACCAGCTATGTCGCTGCAACGTTCCACCCAACTATAGGCCAGTGTGCTCCTTAATCTCTCAGCAACACTGCCACCCTCGAGTTGGGCATGATTCCCATGAGGAATAAGGAAACTAAGCAGGCTCACATATAGCCAAGGATACCACAAAATTCATCCAAGCCAAGACAGTTGGGTTTATCAGGCTATTAGGGAGCTAGGAAAAGATGACTGCCAAGCTGGTGAGCTCACTAAAGATCTAAGGAAACCTGCACTAGAATTAGCCTGACTTCTAGGACACCCACACACACCCAACACAAGGAATCAGTCCCTTCTATGCTACATAATCCCTCGGGCCTTAACTTCCCCTCCAATGCTATTTAGGGGGTGTGGAGAAGAAAGCCATCCCTCTATCTCTGTCTATGAGTCTCCCAAAGACCAACCACTGCATACACACAGCAAAATCGGGCAATTCTCAGCCCCAGGGAAGAAAAAGGGGAAACATCAATGCAACCAAAATGGTGATACCCAGCTTAGACCAAGCAAGACAATCCTAGAGTTTTTCTTAGCCCTAACATGGCCAAAACAACTCAGCAACAACCCATACTCATGGGGAAAACATCAACCACGATTCCTCCACTAAAAACAACGGGAAAGACACATCCCAATCGGGAAAGGAATCAAACGTAACAGAATTTTCAGCGTGGAGATGGATTCATATACATAGACCCACAAAACCTAAAAAGTGACTACACACAGCAAAATCCAAAAACAAGATTTACACATAGCAAAATCGTGAGGGTAAGGCAGCTCTCCCAGTTCTTTGTGTGAGGAAAATCCCAAAACTTGTGCGTGAGGAGAGAAAACAGTCGTCTCTACGTGAGAATGGAAAATTGGAAGAATGGGGTCCCCTCTTCTCCTTCCCACGTGAGGATGAATGAGCTCCTTGGTGGAGTGTGTGTGTGGGAAAGGACTGACAGTCCTGCCACACACCACTGTCCATGCAATAACTGCCCCAACTAACATCAGAGGATTTAATTTGGTACTTGAATGAGACAAGGAAAGGTGAATAAGATAAATGATGGGTGACAACTAAATGGGTTTATACATTGACACTTGGCTTTTCCCCATTGGCCCCAAAGGTCAAATAATTCCCCCTCCCTATCCTTAGGAAAATCATGCCCTTTTCATTATGGTTGCATTGACATTGCTGGTTGTGGGTATTTTAATTAAAATGCATGCTTACATGATTCCCAAAATTAATATGTGCTAGATAGCATGATATACAATCGGCAACAATTTTAATCACTGGAACATAAAACAATTAAATAGATGGTGGGGCTTTTTCCTTCAGCTCCACACCATGATTAATTACAATATATACATCATATACATTTTTAATGCAAACGGGGTCAAAACTGAGGTGTTACATTCCCCTCCCCCTTCAACAGCACTATCCTCAGTGCTTTACAAAATTGAACAAAATGCTACACTGGTTTCACCTCAGTGTTCCTCAGAATTGAACAAAAATGGATGTGCCAATCGCATGGCATCCTCCAGCTCCCATGTAGCCTCTTCAGGACCGTAGTGCTCCCATTGCACCTTTACCTGCCCTATGGCTCGGTTCCGAAGAATTGTGACCTTCCTGTCGAGGATGCGCATTGGCTCGATTTGGAACTCTCCCTCGGGTTCCACCTGAATCACATCCCAATTTATCACATGGTTATGATCATGTACATATTTATTAAGCAAAGAAACATGAAAAACATTATGAGCTCTAGTGCTAGAAGGAAATGCAAGTCTATATGCAACTGGCCCTATTCTTTCAAGCACTTCAAATGTCCCACAATATCTAGGTGACAACTTGGCACAACTTCCAAGCTTCAAGGAGCTCTTCTTTTCCCTCACTCTAAGGTAAACATGATCCCCTACACTGAACTCTCTATTCACCCTATGCTTATCTGCATAGCTTTTCTATCTGTCCTGGGATGCTTTCAGATTCTGTCTGATCTTTATAACCTCCTGCTCCATCTCCTTGAGCAATTCTAGACCAAGCACAACCCTGTTCACTGGATTATCCCAAGTCACTGGTGTCCTACACCTTCTGCCATACAAAGATTCATACGGACTCATCCCCAAGGATGCTTTCTGTCCGTTGTTATAAGCAAATTATACAAAGTGTAAGTAATCTTCCCACTTGGTGGGTTTGTCCATCACATACATGCGAAGCATGTCTTCAAGCACTTGATTAACTCTCTCTATTTTCCCATCAGTCTGAGGATTGTAGGCAGTGTTGAAGTTCAACTTTGTAACCAAATATGAAAACAAACCCTTCCAAAAATTGGAAGTGAACTTGACATCTCTGTCAGAGACCATTGTCTTAGGCAATCCATGCAATTTGAAAATGTCCTTCATGAATATCTTTACAATGTCATCAGTCTTATGCGTAGACTTAACCGGTATGAAATGTAAGGAAAATGGTGTGGTTTTCCTAAGGAATAGGGAGGGAAATTATTTAAACCTTTGGGCCAATGGGGAAAATCCAAATGTCAAAAGGAGAACCCATCAATCAGTCAACTACCCATTTTGTCTTTTCCCCCAATCATTAAATTCTGCCAGAATGTGGTTGAGTTAGTTATTGCATGGGGATGGGAAGAGTATGGGAAGCAATTTCGAATTTGGGGAAAACCCATTTTTGGGGAAAATCAATTTTGACTTTTGGAGCAAGAAATCACCCAAAAATGCATGCCCATTTTCCCATACACCCACGTTCTTCATTTGCTCATGCAGGGAAGCTTAGGAGTTGTTTTTACCTCCACAATTTTTGCTCGTTGCGTGTTCTTCCTTCATGATTTGGGCTCCTGGGCATTTTTATCATTAACATTCACCCACGTTGGGGTTCCCTCAAGCGACTAGGAAGTTGCTATGTGTGGAATCCACAATTTTGGATTTGCTATGTATTTCTTGCTCTCATGGATAGTCATTCTTCATTTTGCTAGAGTCTGAGAATTTCATTTTAGTGATGTTGTTGTGGTTGGGTTCTTCCCCAACGTTTTCTGTTGCATTTTCCCAATGTTTACCAAGCTGAAAATTATTTTTGTGTTGCCTAGCGATTTTAAGGAGACACCACATCCTCTTGAGTGCTGTTGATGAATTCGTTTTTTGCCACGTTAGGGCCAAAACGTCCCTGGGATACGGCTTGTTGTTAGTGGGTTTTTCTTACCCTATGTGGAAATTAATTCTGTGGCTGAAGTGTTCTCCTCCACCCAGAAATGGTGTATATTGTTGTGTATGCAATTTCTCTTTGGACTATGTAGGAGTGGAAAGGAGTATGCTTGAAAAACCTAGTGTTTTGTAGGAGCCTCATAGACAGAGCTAGAGGGTTGATTCTCTTCTCTACACCCTCTGAATAACACTGGAAGGGAAGTCATGTCCTCAATATTTTTCAGCTACCAATAACATCATATTTTTAAACGTCTAAATAGGGGATTCAAATCCAACTCACCAAAACTGAGATGATTTTAGAGATGTATCCTTGAACATGGATAATCAAAATCGAATCCTTTGAATCATGACAATGAGAATATGTCTAACTTCAAATGATTTAGTGAGTGTCCTGGAATATGCATAAGTGATCTTTGAATGCTTACATCCTTAATAGCTTATGCTTGGTGAGAAGTGAAATGACAAAAACTCCTTCCACTGGACTCCAAAATCGAGTTCTCTGCACTTCTCCAATTTCCATGGCCACCCTCAAGTGCACACAAATTCCAACTTGTTATCTCTCATAGGACTGCATTATCTATTTAAGACTGCAACAAAAACCTTATTGTTAAAACACAACCAATTGGCCACTAGGAAGAGAAAAACAAATGAAATGGAATGGTGGGTAGTGGGTACTTACTGTTTAGATATGATTTAGTGGGCATGGGGTTCAATCTTGGGCAGAGGCATCTCACTAGGTTCAATCTTGGGAAGAGGAGTCTTAGCAAGAGAGAAACAAATGAGACTCGTGACGATTATACCATACTGGGAAAGATTTTGACCGGGAGCCAGAGGGATCTAAGAGTCATGAAGGAGACATGGATGAGCCATAGAGAGAGATTACTCACTGAATAGAGCATAGTCGCAGATGGTGGCTCTACCTTTGATACAACCTGAAGCTGAAGGGAGAATGGTAGAGCCTCAAACTCAAGTCACAACCGACAGACTCCAACTTCTAGCTACCTACTACCAAGGTCAGATAATCTAAGCCATTAATTCCATTAAAGTGAAGGAACTAGCTTAAACTAGACTAGATCCTCTAGTTTCAAACAAGTGCCAAGTGCCATCATGCCAAGTCCATTACAAATCCGATTTGGAAATTGGCATTAACATACAATCTGCCTCTAGTACTTTGGTCTCAGTGCTAACTTATAAAATGCCATGCTTGCAGGTACTGGCATTTATTACGGGTGGTGGATACAATTGGACATCAAATTGATGGTCCTAAGTTTTTCATACACATATATGTTGACGTGTATAATCTATTCTTACGTGTCAAATACATCTAAATTTTCCCAATACGTCTCACACGATGTCAAATTCCAAGCCTTCCATGTTGAACATAGTCTTTTTGGAAAAAGAGTTTTGAAGCAATACTTGTCTAGGGTGGTTGCTCACAGTTTTCTGCAGTCCAGCATGGGTCTCAAACAATTTCTTGTAATGATCCATTTCAATGTGCCTGTCCATGTGATCCAACCATTCCCTAGGTCATCTACGTTCCAGTCAAAAGAACCATGAAATATAACTCTTTCAAGATCAAAATGATAAGCATTTGTGGAAGAAATCAATATGTTGTACGATGAAAGAGATCAAACATTATGATATGGCTACTATGGAAAATAAATTGTGGATCACATGGCCTTGGAATTATGTCGATTGGCATGGAATTATTGGGTAGGATCAACGTCAAATGTTACATGTACACCAAGTCAGGTTAAAATCCCAATAGTCAAAGTCATGTAAATTCCAAGTACACAAAGTCCAGGTGCAAGTCCAACTAGTCCATGTATACTAAGTCCCCTTATTTATATATGTTTGTGTTTCTGGGGGAAGGTGTTCCAAAATGAACAATGCTTCAGGTGCTTGAAAAAATGTTATGTGCCAAACATTAAACCATAGATGATATAACATAGCTATTATTTAATTTCCCATCTATTTCTTCCTTGGAATCATGAGGAAATGAATTTCCATCTACAATAGAAATATTTCAATAGAAATAGAAAAAAGAGACGAAAACAAGGAATGTAATGTAGAATGTATATTTGGTAAATGTAGAAGATGAATTACATAGTAGGTGCCTCAGTAATTTATACCCTAAGTGGGGAAGAGAGGTGACTTTTCAAGTCACCTCTTAGTTTAATTATATTAATTAACCTAGATTAATATTTAAATTTGGCATTTGTTACATTGCCTTGCCATTAAGGGAAGCTTTGTCCTCAAAGCTTATTTGATGACAATGATTACGTGAACTATCGCAACGTCTCTGATGTGGATATCTGTATGGTTTGTTACTGGAAGGTTTTTTCCCTAGTTCTATTTCAATTATATGTTCGGTTTTTCTATTTGGTGGGAGCTCCATAGGTAACTCTTGAAACACCTTGTGATGTTTTCGAATCAGCTCTTGTATCTCTGGTTGTTTGTCCGTATCTCCTTCACTTGTTAGATTCTCCTTTTCTTGACATTGAAGTATGTACGTTGGTGCATCTTTTCGACGTAGCTTTTCCATTTGATGTGATGTAATCAGTTGTGTTGGAAGTGGTTGGAACCCATATAATTTGTCTGTTTTCCCGGATGCATGAAATTCAATAAAATGTTCTTGGTGATTTGCGGATTATGTACCCAAGGTTTATAACCATTGTATTCCTAATACTATGTCAACTCCTCCTAATGGTACCACAAAGAAATCTGATTCTAAGTTATACTCTTGCATTTGTAACTTAACCTTATGACATTTTCCCACATTGTCAATCTTCTTTCCATCTGCTACCATAACCTTCATGTTAGGAACTAGACGAATAAATAGGTTAAATATTTTAGCAACGCTGACATTAACGAAGTTATGGGTGCTTCCAGAGTCGATGAGAACCATGACGTTATTATTTTTTGTGTGTCCTTTAATCTTCAATGTTTGCGGTTAGGAGATTCTTATAATAGCGACTAATGAGATTTATGGGGAGTCGTCCTCGATTCCTGGGTGGTAGTCTTGTTGGCTATTTGCATCATTCTCAATTGGTTCCTTGAATTCCAACTCTACTTCACAAGCATACCATTTATTTTGTAAGAATATGTTCTTAGGATCCCATTTGTCTCCACAGAACTTACATTTCCCTTCCTTTATTCTCCAGGCCTCTAAACTGGGATTTGTTCCTTCCCTAATTTGAAGTGGTGTATATCTTGGATTTCTTGTGTATGCTGATTAGAGGGGGTTCTTTTTGGGGTCGTCTTGGTCGACATTTGTATTAACATATTTGCTTTCAATAATCATATATGTATGTTGCGCTTCCTCCATGGTAGAGATGTTATGTAACTCTAGTTCATCACAAATGTGTTATTTTAGACCATGTATGTAGGTCTATAGTCATTGGTCATCGGTTAATTCTAGAACTTGAGTTCACAGTGCTTCCCATTCATAGGTGTACTCATCAACATTGTTCTTTTGTTGTAACCTTGTGATTTTGGCAAAGAAGTCTCTTTCTTCAACGCCCTGGAAAATTTTGATGAGGTCATTCCTGAAGCTAACCCAGTTGTGAGAACATATTCTTGAAGTATTATTCCACCATAAGAACCATTTTTAAGCATTTCCTTCTAAGATGCATGGAGGCATATTTAACTTTCTCGCCGTCGTAATGGATGTTGTGGATGTCGTATTCCTCGACTTTGTTAGTCCATGCTATGCATTGTCTTTCATACCCGTTGTATTTGGGAAACTTGAATTTCACCCGTATTTGGAGTCCTTGTGTATATGAGGCTGAGGACGACATGTTGAATAGAGGATATTACTTCTCCAGTGTTCTGGGAGTGTTTGGTTGGAGGTCATTTGATATTTGTAATCTTTCCAAGATGGCAGTTAAAACTGCTTGATTTTTCTTTTGGTGTTCCTGTAGAGTGAGGAAGCTATTCTCTATTCGTGACGTAAATTGTGTCCACTTTGATGTCAAATTGTCACTGGTTTGTTTGATCTTTTCCCGGAGTTCCTCATAATTCTTGTTAATCTTCTCATTAATTTGATCGAACCGAGCATCCATTGATTTGGTGATTGCTGGAATCTTCCCAGTGCTGAACATGGATTTATTTTTATTTGTTGTATGATGCCAACCCACCACTATTTTTTTTTTAAATAATAATAATAATAATAATAATAATTATTATTATTATAATATAGTTTTTTTTGTTTGTTTTTTTAAAAATAATATTAATATTAATAAATATTATTAATATTAAAGTATATTAAATAATAAATGTTATTAATAAACAATGTATATTAAATAATATTTATTAAATAACAGTCGACCGTGGATGAACGTGGCTGATGGAGGCGACGATAGAGGCAGAACGACGGTGATAATGGAGCATCGAAGGTGATACAGGTTGGGGCATGGAAGAAGGGAGATGGCAGAGAGGGATTAAGTGGGAGAAGGAGCTGGAAGAGAGGGGTGGAAGGTGGGCAGATGGTGGAGAATGGCGTGCGATGGAAGGGTGGCAGAGAGGAGACGCGAATGGACCATCAACGGGAGGGTGGACGATGGAGTAGGAGAATGGTGGAGGATGGAGAGGCAGCATTGGGTGGAGAGGATGATGGAGGATGGAGAAAGCAATAGTGGGAGAAAGCATTGAGTGGAGAGGATGATGGAGGATAGAGATGTAGCGTTGGGTGGAGAGGATGATGGAGCATGGAGGATGGAGGAAGTAGCAGCGGGAGAAAGAGGTTAGTGGAGAGGATGATGGAGGATGGAGATGCAGTGTTGGGTGGAGAAGAATGGGTAGCGCAGAAGAGATGGGAGTGTAGAGATATGGTTAGATGGTAAGAGTGAGTTGCATTGGGAGCAGTGAAAGAAAAAAACGATGAAGTGATGAAAGGAAAGTGGTGGTGTAGTGCTGAGACCCAAGAGGATCTGATACCAATGGAAGAAAAAAAGAGATTCAAAAAAGGAATGTAATGTAGAATGTATATTTTATAAATGTAGAAGATGAATTACATGGTAGGTGCCCCGGTAATTTATACCCTAAGTGGGGAAGAGAGGTGACTTTTCAAGTTACCTCTTAGTTTAATTACATTAATTAACCTAGCTTAGTATTTAAATTTGGCATTTGTTACATATATGTTGACGTGTATCATCTATTCTTACGTGTCAAATACATATAAATTTTCCCAATACATCTCATACGACGTCAAATTCCAAGCCTACCATGATGTAACTTGTATCTTTCATGTTGAACATAGTCTTTTTGGAAACAGATTTTTGAAACGATACTCATCTAAAGTGGTTTCTCACAATTTTCTGCAGTCCAGCATGGGTCTCAACCAATTTCTTGTAATGATCCATTTCAATGTGCCCTTCCATGTGATCTAACCATTCTCTAGGTCATTTATGTTCTAGCTAGAAGAGCCATGAAAGATAACTCTGTCAAGATCAAAATGATAAGCATTTGTGGTAGAAACCAATCTGTTGTACAATGAAAGAGATCAAACATTATGATATGGCCACTGTGGAAAAGAAACCTGTGGATCACATGGCCTTGGATTTATGTTGATTGGCATGGAATTAATGGGGAGAATCAACATCAAATTTTACACGTACACCAAGTTAGGTTAAAATTCCAATAGTCA